>JABTXL010001975.1:640797-687609 GCA_025134845.1 Neodon shergylaensis | reverse complement strand
AAAGAAAGAAAGAAAGAAAGAAAGAAAGAAAGAAAGAAAGAAAGAAAGCCTGTAGATTCCCTGTTATCCTAGAGGGAGTGACCAGGATGAGGAGAGATTTTCCCTGTTTCATACTTTTCATTCTTAAATGAATTAGTACATACATTTCACGATATGTGGTAAATATATATATATCATATTTTTTCAAGTCTTATTTTATTTATTTATTTTCTATTGATTTTTATTGAGCTCTACATTTTTCTCTGCTTCCCTCCCTGCTTCTCCCCTCCCTTTCAACCCTCTCCCAATGTCCCCATGCTCCCAATTTACTCAGAAGATCTTGTTTTTTTCTACTACCCATGTAGATTAGATCAATGTATGTCTCTCTCTTAGAGTCCTCATTGTTGTCTAGGGATTGTGATTTGTAGGCTGGTTTTCTTTGCTTTAATATCATATATTTTAAATATATATGTATACATACACATACATGTATGTATGTATGTATTTGGGCAAGAATTTCCCCCAAAAACTTGAAAAGATCTTTAATTCCCAAAAAGTGGTTCAGAAATGTCTCCTCATAAATAAATAAGAAACCAAATATACCAGGGGAGACTGGCAAAGTTTCTCAGTTTAGTGGGAAATACCCATTACCCTTACAAGAGATTCTCTAGAAGGAGCATTGCCCTTGTGAATCTTGGACAACCAAAGATACAGCTCCACCCCAATGATGTCCTGCTTATCTTGTTTGATAAGCACAAAGACAAAGCTGTGGCCCAGCCCAGCCTAATCTCTGAGGAAGCTCCTGGGGTCCTTTTTGCAATGTGAAATAAAAGTGGAGTGTCAAGGATATTTATTAGATGAGCCTCTCCCCCCCTCCCCGACGCAAATAATTCCATTCAGACAAAATCAGACCAAATAAAAGACACCCATGTTTCATAAAATGCCCTTACTCCCAGGTGGCACCAGGAAAGCGTGGCAAGGGGAAGAGAGAGAAGGGGAGACCATGTGAAACCCGGAGACCAAGTGTTCATTCTCTGGGGGAGTGGCAATTTAAGTAGCCTGTGGGAGTGGTCTTGACCCTCCTTGGGAAGGGGTTACTGTTTCCCGCGTTTCTCGGGCTTTCTCGGAAGTGGAGTTTGGACTAAGGCAACTCCCAGGGGAGAGGGCCTGAAATAGAGTTTCCTGCCCAGCATTCCAAAGATGGATGGTGGAGCTGGGGAAGAGACCCCTGACTAAATATTTCAAACATGGAGTTTCAAAAGCTTTTGAGTTGTTATGAGTGTCCATGGTCAGTGATGTGATTTGACAATTGTGTGGTTTGGGAAATGACCATGTAGCCATCTTGGTGGCTTCCTTTCACCCAATTCCCTCTGAGAAATCCTTGTTCGGTTCCCCACAACAGACGGGACCTGGACTGACACCAAGAACATAAAAGTCAGTGTCCTGTCTTGGACGCAAGCGCGCCACTCCGAAGAGTGTGAGTCCAGTGATGTTGACACACTTGTTCTGGAGACCAGAGTGTGCCTAGTTTTGCCTGAAATTTGCTTGGGAGGAAAGCCACCGGGGGATCAGATATGACATGCCACATGCAGGTAAAACATTGCCATTGTGTGTTTATACATATATGGGGGGTGCTGTGCTAAAAGGCAGGGGACAGTGTTGACAACAATCAATCTTGGCCCCTACTGTCACTGACTGTGGGATGGGAAGTGTGGCTGGCTAGGCATCTACCATGCTTTGCAACATTGTAGAAAATGCTTTTCATAGGTGATTGATCACATCTTCAGAACCGTTTTCCAAGGCAGCTTATTAGTAACACTAACCACTTATTAGTAACAGTAACCACTGCTCAGAGACACAGCCCCATGCCCAAAGTCACACAGATATAGGAATCAGCATTGTGCAATCCACATCCTCACCACTGATTGCTCCCTGAACCACGGAGGATAGGGTCAGCATTAGAGCAGACTTCTAGTTGTATAGAGTGCACCCAGTGTGGCGGTTATTGATAAATCCAGACAATTGTAATTTATACAACTTTAATAGAAAAATCCAACTCACAAATCCAAAGTTCCCGCGCAGCACAGGAAACCGGAAACAGGGGAGGAAGCGCAGAGAGCTTGCAGCTTCTGCGCTCTCAATTTATCAGTAGAAACTTCGCCCCAGGCAACCCCGCCCAAAACGGGCGGGGCCTATCCCTACATCTCCCCCTTTTTGTCTAAATAAGACAGAACTAAACCAAATATAACTATAAACAATAATAACAAATAATAAATATAACAAACAATATTGAGAACAAAAGTTTTACCAGACATTCTATCTAAAGGAGTCTAAATAATGTAGCGAGTAATTACAATTATATAATCTTCAATTCCGTCAAAGATCTGAGAAGGGAATAAATATTACTTAACAAATGAGAGATATCCAAAATGTGCCATAAATGACAGAGACAATTGACTACCTGGGCAATCACCCAAATTCTCGTTCGCAATGTTGAGTCAACCAACTTTGGCTAAGGCCTAACATAACTGACATACCAATATCAAATGTAAGGAACTTTCTTAGAATTATCCTACCCTGTCTTGGCAAGATAAGACAATCCTGTTTCATATCTTTGTCAGTAGATGAGGTATGGGCTTTTCTTAACCCAAAAGGCCAGTTCTGCCAAGAAGACAAGCTCCCAGTGGAGTGTCTTGGTGCTCAACTTTCTCTCGGGAGTAGAGTGGTGTTGCCAGGAGTAATTGTGTCTCGTCGGCAAAGAATTCTAGGTTAGATTAAAGGCCATTTTCTACAGCTCTTTAAAGAGGCTGAAGATTATACTATCTATACTAAATATAATCTCTCTGTAACTAGAAAACCTGATTAACCTAAGTGATATGGGAATGATTTCTTATTAATAAAGAAACTGCCTAGGCCCCTTGATAGGCCAACCCTTAGGTGGGTGGAGTAAACAGAACAGGATTGGGGGAGAAAGAGCTGAGTGAAGAGTCGCCATGATTCTCCCATTCCAGACAGACGCAGGTTAAGATCCTCCCTGGTAAGCGCACCTCGTGGTGTTACAGGGATACTAGAAATGGGTTAGATCGATATGTAAGAGCTAGCCAATAAGAGGCTACAGATAATGGGCCAGGCAGTGTTTAAATGAATACAGTTTCTGTGTAATTATTTCGGGCATAAGCTAGACCCTTGTGGGCGGCCGGGTGCCGGGGACGCAGCCCAGCTGCCCCTGATTGCAATAACCCAGAGAACCACAACTTGTGCACTGATGTAGCCTGAAGTGACACCTCCCTCGCCAGAGCCCCGTGTTAATGGCTTGGTCCTCAGACTGTGCGCTATTGGTAGGTGGCGGGACCTTTAGATGAGGATTATATATACAGATGGAGTGAGTTAGCACCCTCTCCTGTAGGACTCTGGTCTCTCTTCTCACTTTGTTTTCCAGCCAGCCAAGTGAAGTAAGATATGTATCTACATTTGTTTCCTTGTCTGCTGAAGACCGCTTTGAAAAAAGTACATGTAGACACGGACACTTAGGCACACTTTCTTCATGTGCAGACTTCAGGCTGTCCTATGACAACAGACTGGATGTAGTTCAGAGGAGTAAATGCCAGACGCTCTCATGGGCAGTGAGGTTTTCCATGTGTACTGCGTCTTCCCCTTGGACAGAATGGCCTCATCCGTGAGACATGTGGAAGGGGAGATGCCAAGTTCTTTAGGTCGTGCAGCCGAGAGGTTTTTCTGTCAATCTCGGGGAATGCGTACTTGAGTTAAGGATGTATAGGAAGCAGGAGCAGGAAACCCTGTGGACACTCGTGTGGCTGGAGAGTCACTGAAAACAGCCATTACACAGAAACCAGGGGTGCAAGCCCAGTATTCATCTCCGTGGTCACCAAATCTTCTCTCTTTGTGGCTCTCCTGCCCCAGCTGCCTATCTCAACTGTGTCCATAGGGGCTTTTCTTTCTCAGGTGCCTTCTGAGAACTCAAAGTCCCAGCTCCCTTGAAGCCCCGGGCTGCCCTTTAGCTGGACATCTGCCCCGCCAGGGTCTGGATCCTTCCTGCTAGATTTTCCTGTCCAGGTTCAAGGAGAGAAGATTGAACCAGCCTTGCTAATTCCTCCATTTGTGTCGGTGAGAGTCTTCCATTGTCCGATGCCCCCTTACAACAGGCTGAGCAGGACGGGCAAAGCAGGGATAAGACCAAGCAGGAACGTGAAGACAGCTGTGGCTGAGCACCAGGCAACGACAGTCTCAGAACATCCTCCAGAAAGAAAAGGCACCCCCGCCCCTGCCAGAAGCTGCGAAAACACTTGCCTTGCCACTAAGAGAACTAAAACATTTTGACACCTGTTGGGAACTACATTAAGTGTAATGACTGCTGTTGTAGTCATTAGCAATTATTTTATTAACAATGGCTTGTCTTTCTGCCCCCATGCGTTATTTCCTTGCTGCAGTGTGCTACCTAAGGGGCGGGCTACACTCCACCACCGCCTTTTATTGTCTTCTAGCAGAGAGTCAGAACTGGGGGAAGCCAAGCAGGTCTGACTGCAGCAGCTGATGGGACGAAGTGTACCCTCTGCCATGGTACCGTACCCATGGTGTCTTTGTATAAAGTGACAAAGGGGACTGCTTTGCAGGAAATAGACCATCTATGACATCCCCTTGCTAAATGCGGTAACCGAGGGGGTGGGGTGGGGGGCTGGGCAGAATATCATCTGAAGGCAGCTTAAGGAAGGACTCAACTAGGAATTCTAGGAGAGTGAGAGGAAGAGGGGAGGAAGGAAGACATTTGGGTTCAAAAGAAAGTCAAATTTTCTGTTGCTAGAAAAGCCATAATCCATGCAAAATTTGGCTAAAACATTCACATCCCCTAAAGAATGCTCATGCTTCGAACACGCCGCAATGCTTCCCTCCAGCTATTTCCCCAAGCCTATCACTTGCATGTTCTCCATAAACCTTAAAACACAGCACTCTGAATTCTCTCTCTGGCTCTCTCTGGCTTCCTGTTTCTGTCTCTGTCCTGCTTTCTCACTCCTTCTTATTCTCTCACTCGCTCTCAACGTAGGCCACATCAAGCTTAGATGTGTTTTCTGCCTACATTGTGCAGGGAAACAAACTGAGGGGTCTGTAGGTAGGTAACCGAGTCACAGCCGCGTGGGAGAAGGACTCCCAAAGATATGATCACCAACACCTGAGCAGCTCCTTGGACAGGGACAGGCATCTCGTACCCTACAAAGGCGTAGTCCAAGCCTTAACTTGTTTCCCTTTGACAAAAATGCAGCTACCCTAACTGTGAGATGGATTTTAAAAATGCTGCCACTTTGAAAGCTCCAACGTAGCTAGCTGTCACACCGCAAGGTGCTATCAATATCGGCATATCATTTCCTGACTTCCCTCCTTTCAGTTGATCTGCTTGGCAGCATTTGAATGCATAGCAGATAATTTCATTCTTTATAATAGAGAAGCCTATTGTAAGTTAATTATAAGTGTTATTCCGCAGGTTGTAATGGGCTGCGGATTGTGTGGAGCACATTTCTTCATAACCATGTCTTAATTTTGCTCTTCAGCCGTGGAGGGTTTGTGTAATCAGCCACCATTATTGCCAATCTGCGGGCAGCGGCACACTGAAAGAGCGGGTTTGAAAATACCAACATTATAATTCACAGCTGAAATAGGAATAGGATAATGATACTTTGGGTTTTATAATACATAATAAATAATTGCACCTATGGCATCTCTGTGAAGAAAGATTAATTAGGACTGCAGATTCAAGGCGCTGAAGAGGCTTCGAACCCTTGCTGGGGGAAATGAAAGAGCAGAGTGAAAGGAGAGAGGCACTCTGTCAGCAGTGAGGTACTTAAGGC
Organism: Neodon shergylaensis; assembly: GCA_025134845.1. Classification (NCBI taxonomy): domain Eukaryota; kingdom Metazoa; phylum Chordata; class Mammalia; order Rodentia; family Cricetidae; genus Neodon; species Neodon shergylaensis. Next base: position 681,772 of record JABTXL010001975.1, on the reverse strand, counting down.
CCGGTGTGTACCACCAGCCTGAATCCTAGCAGTGTGACGCAGAAAAACTGGCAAATTGACCCCCAGCTTTACATGGAAATGCGGAAGACCTGGAATTGTCAAATGGACGTTTAAAATAAGTAAATCAGAGGATTGACACAATCAGATGACGATGTAGAGTGAACCTGAGTGGGGGATGGGCAGAGAGAATGTTCTGATGACGTAGACAAAGACTCCTGAAGCCAGGTACAGGAACAACGAGGCCACATGTGGAGGGGCTCCTGCATGGGAAGCTGACAAAGCCGAAGGGTAATTCAATCAGGCTTTCTGCGAATGTCGCTGGAACAGAGGCAGCCGCTCCGTGGCACAATGGATGTACAGGCTATGTAGGCATACAAAAATAACAAAGTATAGTCGGGATTGTAACATAAAATCTGAAATCAGAAGGTTCTAGAATGATACATCAAAGAAAGTCTTTGGGACTTTTGACTGAAGAAACAATGCCATGTTCACGCTCTCAAAAACACTGATTTTTTTTTCTCAATCCTTAAAATAAAACAATTGAGAATTAAACTTTAAAGTTGTATTTTGTTTGTGAAAGATAAAACAATCTGTAGGGAACTTTCCACAATCATCTATAAAAGGCACAGGTAGACTATTTTTTATAAAATCTCTCAAAACCAAATGATAAAGTGCACATTTTTAAGTGATTAGAAAAACAAACAAAAAACAACTAAGCAAGCATTTCCCCAGGGAATAGTAGAGATCCCGTAAGCTCCCAGGCTCAGCACCGGTAGTTACAGCAAGTTCACACTAACACCACAGGACGCCACCACACTACACCACCATGGCCAGAATGAGAAAACTGTGCAGCTGGGGCCAGTTCAGGCCTGCCCACTGCTCTACAGCAGCATCTCCTTTCTACCCTCAGGGATGTTGTGAGGCAGCAGCTCTCAATATGCGCATGCGTTGTGACCCCATGGGGTCAAACAACCCTTTCACAGGGGCCCACATCGGATACCCTGCATAGCGGGTATTTACGTGGAGATCTGTAACCAGAGCAAAATCACAGTAATGTGCAGCGACGAAAACGATTTTTAGGCTGGGGTTAGCACAGCATGAGGAACGAACTGTGTTACAGGGTTGAAGCATCGGGTAGGCGGAGAAGCACCCTTGCAAAGGAAAGGCAGACACCCTGCTGTAATGTTCCTGAGTGTCTGGAGCTCACTTTCCCAACAAGCAATGGACTCATTAACCTAAAGGCAGAATCTTTCCTCTGCTACCAAAAACTCAGAGGCAGCTTGGCTGGAAAAACCTCTTATGGGCTCCTCACCCACTCCACGACATGGGACATTTCCACTGCCCTTTAAAACCTCTAAGATGGTTCACACTAAGAAATTTCTACATCTTATAGTATAGATCTAAGTATATAAATGTGTGACCCATTCCATCCTTGGCTATACAGCTAGATCCTGTTTTCTTTTTCTTTTTTTTTTTTTATTAAAGATTTCTGTCTCTTCCCCACCGCCTCCTCCCCTTTCCCACCCCCCCCAATCAAGTCCCCCTCCCTCGTCAGCCCAAAGAGCAGTCAGGGTTCCCTGCCCTGTGGGAAGTCCAAGGACCACCCACCTCCATCCAGGTCTAGTAAGGTGATCACCCAAACTGCCTAGGTTCCCACAAAGCCAATAGGTGCAGTAGGATCAAAAACCCATTGCCATTGCCAAGTGAAGTCTGTGTTTTGAGCAAACAGAGTAACCCAGATGTTTAAACATTTATTTAAGAGTACCACAGAATAAATGTCTATCTAGGAGACCTTTTTGCATTCAGACATAATTAAACAAGCTGGCGAGTCTATGAAATATTTAGGACTCTCCTACAAAGACTCAAAGGAATCCTTCCCAAAGCAGGAGTATGCTAGGAGAAACTCTGCCCTAGTGTGCAGATGAGCACACTCGAGAGAGTCTGAGTGCTGATGGGAGAAGTGGTGTCACAACAGCAGAAGGCTGAGCACACACTGAGATCCAGTGGCGTCTTCCCCAGATAGATGGTCTGCATAAAGAACTGTGCCCTCTGTACCTCAGAAACCCGTTCTCTTTAAATTATGAGTGGCACCTTGCATAGATCCCGGCAATGCCTGAAAGGAAATCATGTTAGAAAGTAACTGTAACAAGATCTGATTGGTTCTTTGGCCAAATGTTCTGTTGTTAATGGGGTCACATTAAAATTAATCACATGCTTGTTTTTCACCAAATGTTCTACTGTAGGCTTGGTTATTTGCATTTAATTTAAAAATAGATAATAAAAATAGCTTTAATAAAAGCAAAATAAATAATAAATAAATAAATAAAACCTCTAAGATGGTGCCTCCAGTTATCCTCGTGAAACCAAACTCTCCTCAGAGCTCCAGGCATCTTGCAGGGTGAAGGTGGAATCTACCTTAGTATCCCCCTTGAACGTCAAAACCTGAGACATACTTACAAGTTTAGGAAGATTGATCCTAAAATGTTCACAAGTGTACAGATGAGCCGGTACCCTCATCCTTTGCTGGTGGCTCTGAAATGTCGTAAGATGACGTTAAAACTGTCATTCACCGGCCGTGTGGTCTCATGCTCTGAGGACGTTCAAGGCAGAAGCTTACAAACACGTGCACATCAATGTCCGTCGTGGCTTCCCATCGAATTCTGTAGATGTCTACCACAAAGAGAGGAGTCGCATTATAAATCAAAATAATTGTGCTTAACTACAGAAGCTGAAGCAAAACAGCAACGTAGAGAACATGGATGGAAATTTCTAGAAAATATAAGCATCACTATAGTGACAGAACTGAGAATGGCGGCTGGGAGAGGAGCCCTGGCCACTTACAAGATTACAAATGGCTTCAAGGAAATTGGGAGGAATAGTGGGTATGTTGAATACCTTGACTTTGGCAGTGATTTCAATGAGGCAAATACATAAAACTATATTCTGTAACTTCTATACTCTTTATTGCAAACTTATGAAAATTAAACATACTGGCTGGGTTTGTGTGTCAACTTGACCCAAACTAGAGTCATCAGAGGAAGGAGCCTCAGTTGAGGAAATGCCTCGGTGAGACCCAGCTGTAAGGCATTTTCTCATTTAGTGATAAGTGGGAGAGGGTCCAGCCCACCGTGGGTGATGCCATCCCTGGGCTGTTAGCCCTGGGTTCTATAAGAAGGTGGGCTGAGCAAGCCATGGGAAGCAAGCCAGTAAAAGCAGCTCCCCTTCATGGCTTCTGCATCATCTCCTGTCTCTGGGATCCTGGTCTGTTTGAGTTCCTGGCCTGGCTTTCTTCTGTGATGAACAGCAATGCTGAAATGTAAGCCAAATAAACCATTTTCTCCCCAACTTGCTTTTTGGTCACGATGTTTTGTAATAGCAACAGAAACCCTAACGAAGACACTCAATCTAGCTAAGAAACTGAAAATGCCAATTGAGATGATTGTAGGTGAAAGTTCTCAAGACTCTTGCTACTCAAACTGTGTTCTACAAATCAGTAACCCCTGAAATCTATTGGCAAGTTTGAGACCTTGGCGCCACCGAGACTTCTGAAACGTAACTTCTCTTCTTTGCATAAAGTCTCTGAGAGCTGAGCACATTTTAACATTTAAACAACTGTATTTTAGATGAAGTTTGATACAGGGGTCTTTAAGTGTCTGAGACCTCCATCTTCTCTCCTGTGGGGTGAGAGCGTGTGCCTTTGCCACCAACAAGACAGGGAACTGGCATTTCTAGTCAATGTTCTTCATTCCAACCTTTGACAGCCAAAGGAGGCTGTGTGGGGGAGCTGGGCAGATAGGGGTCGAGTACGCTATTCCTCTTACTGTGAAACCAGGCTTCCCGTTAGTGAGGATTTAGTTTCACTGGTAAAAGAATTTAAAAACAGACTCTAAAGGAACTAAGCTATTAGAGTTTGAGAGAACAGGAACAGGGCAGACAAAGCTTAAACTTCAGCAACTTCACAGAGAAGGGACATGGCCACAACTTTTGAGTTCAAAAGTCAAGCAAGCTCAGCGATACAGGAAAGCAAACAGCTGCCAGGCAGAAAAACGTTCTTCAGAGCAAGACCATCCAGAGAGTCAGGGCAAGCTTAGGATTTGGGCCAACATCCAAAAAGAAAGAAGAAATAAAATTGACAGGTTTTAGTGAGAACTTCGAAGGCAGGCAGGCTTAGCAGTGAAGATGTAGAAGCAACCACTTTGAGGGACAACTTCCCGAGTATAGAAGGACACTGTCTCTTTAAGGGGTCATTACTCCTCCCATCTCCTTAGAGCATCTTCAGGTTTATCAGCTCTCTTGAGGAATGGTCTCTCTCAGACAGGCAGGTGACTGACAGGCTCAGGTGGATGAACTCTCCAGGTAAGAAACAAGAGGACCACTGGGAATCGCTGGCTAGTCAGCCTAGATGAAAAGAGTCATGCAATCTCAAGAGGAAAAGCAGGACAGTAGGGCTGGATGCCCCACATCCTCCTCTGGCCACCATAGGTGTCTATACCAACCCCTCTACCACGCCCACCACACACAGGCGTACACCTCCTAAAGCTACTGAGCGAGCGGGATATTAAAACTTCCTTTCAAGCCTGCTCCCGAATCAACCTAATATAAGCTGGTGTTTACACACTGCAGTGGACCAGCTGAAGGTTTCCCACGCAGGAAGCTTTGTGTGTGGTAACACGCTCTTCTGTAGTCTCAGCGAAGCCTTCCTTGAATGAGTTCAGGATAAGGGTTGTAGTATAGCAAGCAGTATTTCCCTTATAGATTCTGCCAGAGTCAGGTTCCAGGGGAGCACATGTCCTGGCAGTCAGTGGAACTGGAATAATGATCCTGCATGTGGAAAAAGCACACCCCGGAAAGGGCTAAAGGCCACAAAACTGGCGGAGAAGGCAAAGAAATTTGTCTGTGTCTTGTAGTTATCCTCTTTGCAGACAGGATTAGTGACATTGATTTCTATTTTTAATCACGAAGTAATTTTATTTTTTCCTTCTCTTGATTGAATCTATGTGCCGGATGAAAATTTCCCTTCTGAAAAGACACAGCTCTGAGTGTGAGCCCTGATTCTGCTGCCTTCTGGTGGGTTTTGCCGTGGCTCGGTTGTGGTTTGAGATGGAGTGTCTCAGGAGTAGCCTGGACTGACCTTGGACTCTCTATTTATTCTTCCAGCCCTTACTTCGGAAGCAGCTGCGCTAATGGTATTGGCATGCTCACCTCTTGGCGGGAATTTGAAGGAAGATATTTTGTCTCTTCTATGAAAAAAAATGAAGTAACCAGATCATGATTTAAGATTAAATTAGATAACAAATGTATAGGTGCATTAATAGTTGTAGGTGTTAAAAAGAACCATCATCTATTATAACTTCTCTAATTAGTATACATTTAACTAACTTATCACATAGTTAATAAAACAAATGACTCTTTTGGCCCACCTAGTCCATGTCCAGGAAGACAGATTTCCCACAAGGCTCTATTATGTAATAGACACAATAGAAATGGTGGCATTCAAGTGTATGAGCTTCTAACATGAAACAGTTCCTAAAAATGAGATTCTGGCCTGAACTGGTACCTATTCATTGTTTCTTTGCATATTGACTATAAACTGTGGCGTGTCTGGGTCTCCCTGAAGACAAAAATGCTGTGAGAGGTATTTCAGAGAGGAAAAAAACAAGCCTTTTGAGAAGAGCAATATCTAAGGATAATTTGCACCTCTTGGATGGATTTTGGCACAAACTACCATTTAAAGACCATTTGCACAGCCAGCAGCATTGCAGGATTCCGCCGAGGCAGGTGTCACTCTCTTTCTCTATTTCCTGACCACAGTAGGAGCACAATGACCCCTTTTGGCCGGAGCACTGGTTTCCTAGGCTTAGAATTCCTAGTAGTGATGAAAACCTGCTATACATATTGCCTGAAACATGGGCACATTCATGCTAAACCCATGGGATGCGGAGGGCAAGGAAAACCTCTGTGGCCCTGAAGCTCACACCACTTGCTGTGCTGTCCCGGGGCGGGGGGGGGGGGGCTTTGTGTCTGACAGAAGAGGCTCCTTTTTAATTGTATTCACACGATAGTATCAATAATAATTTTCTCAGGATGGCCAACGATTACTGGACCTTTGAGGACTCTTTGAAACATTCTGTTAAGTAATAATTCCCAGAATTCCACCACCCCAAGAGAGCTAGTGAGTCCCACAGACACAGTTCTGCTATAAAACATAGCCGTGTAGACCTGAGAGACATTTCCAGTTCTCACCTAATCCCTCTGAGCTTTGCTCCTTTGGAAGTTTCAGGGTATAGCCAACAGGAGGTCTGATTCATTTACCTGCTTAATAGAAATTATTCTGAAGCACAGCTCACAGATCGTCTGGCAAGCTCCTGAACAGGTCTTCATCTTAGACAAGAGCCTTGATGACATTTTTGTTCATTAGTATTTAGAAGTCTTCACCCCAATTTCCAGGGACTAAGTGCAGACCCCTGTGGCTGATCCGAAGCTTAAAGCAGTTTAGGTTCCTCCCCTGATCACTTGAGGGGGAAAATCAAAAATCCCCAAATTAACTTCACCCTGTCACAGCCAGTGGGGTTGGGAGATGGTGGCATGAAGATGCTTTGAAGAGGAACACCCTCTGTGCTCGCTCCGAGAAGCGCTAGCGTCACTCACACACAGTGGAAGGAGCACATCCCACGTGTGGCTCACAGTCCACGTGGACCAGACTTTTGTGCTTGCCTCGCTCCCTCATGGAAGCAGAGCACTTGTGCCATTGTTTATGGAAGTGTTATCCTAAGGCAAGGCCCATGGTGTCGGCTGTAGTCTGGCTAGGCTGGGGAGGGGGGGGCCTGCTCAAGAGGTCTTGGGTCTCCCAACCGAGTAGACTTAGCTAAGTCCTTTCCGTGGCCTTTGGTGTCTTGTTTCTGAACTCAGTTTTCTGAGGAGGATTTTCTCTGGCTTCTCTATGTCACATTCTAAAACACCTTCCCCAGTGGAATCTTCTGTGATGGGCTGATGTGTCACTCATAACTTTGATAACTTGTATGTTGAAGGCTGGCCCCAAAGCCTCAGAATATAACTGGGCATAAATATAGGGTCTTTATTGGTTGTTGTTGTTGTTTTTTGGTTTTTCGAAACAGGGTTTCTCTGTAGCTTTGGAGCCTCTCCTGTAACTCACTCTGTAGACAAGGCTGACCTTAAACTCATAGAGATCCACCTGTCTCTGCCTCCCAGGCCTGCGCCACCACCCTCTGGCCTTATAGGTTGTTATTTTTAAATGAAATATTTATTGTTACATAGTAAAATTATCATAAAATTATGCATTTATATAATTCAAAGGTTTTTAGTGTAGCATATCCATACTATTGCAACACTGTTAGTGTTTTCAATTTTAAAGCAATGTACTGTGGTCTCATTTGCTCTGTTTCTCTTGTCTCCTTCCTCCTGAAGACCTCCTTCCCAAGTAGTCTACTTCCTACTTTCTTGGTGTACGTGCGTGTGTGTGTGTGTGTGTGTGTGTGTGTATGTGTGTCTTGTGAAGATGCATGGTCTCTCTATGTGCTCACAATTGAAATAGTCATGGCATGGGTGTATATGGTATGATATATATGGGTATATATATACATATATTTATGTTTATATATATATGGTCTTTACAGTGGCAAGGGCATTCAAATATGTCCATTGAGGTGGATATTAATCCAATATGTCTAGTGTCCTCATAAGAGGAGGAAATTTAGACACACACAGACACCAGGCATGTGTATGCACAGAGGGAGTGGCACTAAGGAGATGGCAGGAAGATGTATGACTGAAAGCCAACAAAGGACATTCTATTTACAAATGCTGCTTCTGCTGCTGCTGCTGCTACTGATATTGCTGCTGCTGAGGTTGTTGTTGTTGTTGGTAGTGGTGGTGGTGATGATTATGATGATGAGGAGGATGATGAGGATGATGATGATGATGATGGTAGACCAGTACCTCAGTCCAAGCTTACAGTCTTCTAGAGCTATGGGTTCATGAATTCCTGTTGCTTAAGCCACGCTGCCTATGCAGCTTCATTACGGCTGTTCCAGCACGCTGACGTGTGTCATCATCCCATCCCATAATTAAAGGGTTCCAAGAAGCCACATTCTGTTGTCACCACAGTCCTGACACAGTAAGTTGGAAACTCTCCCCTAACGCTCACTTCTCTACTGTGGTGAAGCTTCTGCTTTTCTTCCTTCCCCAGTAATAAAGAGAAAACGGGCACCATTCTCTAGGTAATCGCTCTTCACAAAGGTAAGCACTTGAAATAAATTATTCCTTCCCAGACCGAATACGTTGAACTCCACGAAGGGCGTGAGGAAGAAGAAAACACTCCGGTCTAAAAGAGAACATCCTAAAGAGATGAGGGAGAGGCGCTAATGGGTGCCTGTGACGTGGATGGAATTGAGGCGGAGAGTCTAATTTATCCTTCCTCTCTCCTTCCTACTGCATTTTGCATTTGGTTTCCATGGAAATCCACTTTCTCGGGTGATCTCTTCTCACAGGAGCTACAGGCAGATTATTTTTTTCAATTTGCATAACACGGTGATTTATGAAGCCAGCAGGAAGGCAGCAGAAGGGAAGAAGCGGGGAAAGTGTGGAAGAGAGTCACAAGAGCCGGGACCTTTCCTGGTGCCTGCACCTACTCAATGTTTAAAACATCAGAAGCCGCGGGGATCGCAATACATCACAAGGTTTTCTTGTTGTTTGCTTCCCCGCTTTCTTATTTCAGAAGCTGTGGATGTGTGTGGAGTGCACATGTGTGCCGGCAAAAGGCTGAGGTTGACACTGGGTGGTGTCATCCCCTCTCCCTCTTATTCACTGAGGCAAGGTCTCTAATTTACCCAAACTTGCCTACAAGGCTAGTCTAGCTATGCAGAGAATGTTTCGGGGATGCCCTCCCTGTTCCTGTCTTCCACATACTATAGATTTATAGGCGGGGTTCTACATCCTCCCAGCTCTGGGTATCTGAACTCTGGCCCTCATGATTGGCAACCGCCTGACTGTCGAACCATCTCCTAAACCCATTCAGAAGGTTTTGAGAAGTAGAAGAACAGCTCTTCCTATACTCGTGGGGATTTTATCGACAAAATGCAGGGCTCAACCAAATCTAGGAGATATTATAAAGCAAAGGCCATTGAAAAAAATATCACCTATGGTGATCAACCCTGAGTGCTTGCATGCTTGGTGCCATATCGAGAGCCTATCTTCTTGCACAAGCCATCCCACTAACAACCGAATCAAGGTTCAAATCATGTGGAATGGATGTTTGGTTTCTCTTTGGAAGCGAAGATGAAGGAGTCAAAATCCTGGTTACCAGTCAAGACCAGAAGCCTCAGCCTCAGAGGCTGGATTTCATAGGGTGTGCAGCATCTCATATGGTGCCAGCCTCTTTTGGAAAAATGCTTCAGAGTCAAGGCTGCTGTTAGAGTTCTGCTCCATCCCTTCTGCCTCATTCTGCTACTTTCCCGCTGCTTTGCAGAGTCTGTTCCAACATTAGGAAGCATTTGATAAGAACTTACACATGCAGAAGATGAGCTCATGACAGTCATGGTGGGGTACATGGCAGCAGGCAGACGGCCATGATAGGGACTCTCCTGCCCCATGTCTGGCCTCAACAATTTTCCTTAATTGAGGCTTCCACAACCTGTTTGCTTCTGTATCTCTCAAGACTCAAAAAACCGAAGCACCTCCAGGCCTATGTTGCCAAGTTCTGCTTAGTCTGGTGCATGACCACCTCTTTTATTTATATTTGTGTAAATTTTGATTTGTTGGTAATCTTCCCTGTTTATAAATTAAAGGATTATTTGGGTGGGATCTTGCCCCCACCCTCGCTAACCACTCCTTTATTCCATTTCGTATTTGACCGCTTCTTTTCTCCTCCATACAAGCTTTGCCTCGAACACTCAATTCCCTGGTTCCTTTCCCCTTCAAAGTGTACACTTTGTATTTCATTTGTCCCACTTGCCCGTTTCCATTGTCGATCTGCCTAAAAGTGCTGGCTAATGACCTCACAACAGAGTCAGCATTAGGGCTTTCTTTTAAAAAGAAAAAGAAAAGAAAAGTTTTAAAAATTGCTTTTAATTTCCGATTAAAGTGCTGGACATTGGTAGCAGAAGAGTAACAAGTAATTGAGGTCATTCAACATTCGGCTGTCTTTAATTTTCCTCTGCCAGAGAAATTAGTCCTGAGCTTCTCAATTCAGCCTCAGGCAAATTCTTAGAACAAGGGGGCCTCAGCCATAGTCTTTACCAAAATAACACAAGAATGGACCCTAGCCTCGCTGCTAATCTCTTTCCTTTGAAACCTTGAGTTGGGCCTCTACAGTCTACCGTGCTCTCAGCTCTACCATCTTCCAGGCTCCCACGAGACTGGCCCACTAAGCCCCGCTTGCATTATTCAACTGCTTTTCTAGTCCTAATGTATCCCACGTTTCTCTACAACCCGGCATGGGCAGGCCCGTCAGAGGAACGGCCCACTCCCTGGTATCAATGTCTGTCCTAATTACAGTTCTAGTACTGCAAAAAGACACTGTGACAAAGGCTTATAGAAGACATCTAGAAGGAAGATATTGAATGGGTGCTTACAGTTTCAGGGGGTGCCCCTATGACCACCATGGCATCATGACATCATGACATCAGTGGTGTGGACTTAAGTTGGGAGAAAGAATAAGTCACCAAACAATGGTCGGATGGTGCCAATTTGCATCAGCACCTTTTCACTCCTTTTAAATATGATCTCTCAGTGAGCATCTGTTCTGATGGAGCAAGTGACCGATAAAAAATACAAACTCGGAATGTCTTAGTGGCTTTCTCCAACTTAGCTTTCTCTTCATGGCACAGAACATCCAGCTCCGCAAGCTCTCTCCTCGCTCGTCCCCATGCTCTTAAGATTCATCCCTAGTCCACTGCATGCCCTGGCCCCTCTCAGACATAGTCCTTCATGTCCCACTCATTATGTTCTGGCAAACACCAAGCCCAGAAATCCCGCGTGCTCCTGGTCATTCTGCACCTTTGACACTCCACGCTAGAGTTTGCAGGCTATGTTCCCCCTCCACAGTGATTCTAAAACTACCAACGCTTAATTATTCTGTGAAAAACTGTCCCTACAAGACCAAGATCCAGGTCATTTCACAGGGACAACGGCTTCCAAGGCAACAGCTCTCCTAGCTGTTCCCATCATAGATGCTGGACCACCCTCTCGTCTTTCTAACTGCCTCATCCCTCTCTATGAGGACACTTGGTTGTACCATCTTCCTCCCTAGCATAAGCTCCTCACACACCAAGCATCTGGGCTATTTGTTAGGCTGGATCTCCAGAGCTTAGAACTTCACCGATTCTCAAAGGTATATGTGCTGGTTAGATGCCTGATGAGCAAACAAAGTAATGGACATTCTCCTGAAGCAGGCTTTCTTCCTTCTTTTCTCTCTTGCTATTCATAACTCCCTTCCCCCATTTTTTTTCTAACCAGAAAGCAGAAGGACCTGCTTGAAATTCAAAACACACAGTGTCATCTTCCAGAGGACCTTGTTAAAATAGTAATTCCATGTTTCCTGTGTAAAATGAAGAGGGCAGAGTAAAGACTCCATTTAACCTGAAATCCACCATTAATTAATCTAATGGACCACGTATAAATTTTATTTCACTAATTATCCAAAGAATCCATCAGGAAGTCTTCGATTATTTAAATTTTGTTTAAATGGAAGCTTAGGGTAGCAATAAAGAACAGGTCCTCACCACTTCAGGGTTGCAGGTTTGCACACTCCCCTGCTCACTAACATTTAGGCAACACCATGGAACACATATTTGTGGTGCTTTCGTGAGCATTCAGAGACTTAGACCACAGCTGAAACCTTGCATCTATCAGAGAACAAAATCCAAAGTGAGGTAGGGCAAGGGGGCCCAGCTCTTCCTCTCTCCGCTCACACCCATGAGTATATTTTTTGTGGTATTCTTAGTATCGGCATGTTTTTTTTTCCCTTCACGTTTTGTACCTTTCATTGGTGGTTTCAGTGCTAAAATGTTGCCCCCAACTCTAGTGTCAAGAAGCTGTCAAATGTAGCTCAGGACAGCAAGGATACAATGTGCATCATAGAGCAAAGTGTGGGAGATGAGCCTTGTTCCATCATGTCAAGGTATCTTTGGCTGCATGTGCCATGTCAATGACTCGACTCCACCTGTTAATTTGGGTGGCCCTCTGAACTTAGACTTGTCTAGGAGACACACTTCTGGGTGTATCTGTGAGGACATTTCTGGAGAGGTTTCCATGAGGAGGGAAGACCCACTGAAAGTCCTTCATTCCAGCCTGAAGCTAAAAGAAAAAGAAGAGGAAGCAAGCGGAGCCCAGCATTCTCAAGTCTTGGTTTCCTGACTGTGCTGAAGTAAGACCAGCCCCGCACACTGTGGCTACAGCCTCTCCTGCTCCCACGTCTTCCCCCCGCTGAAGGACTGCATCCCCCTAAAACTACAACCCTCCCTCAAAATAAAAAACATCTCTTCCTTTAAGAAGCCTCCTGTCAGACAGCTGGTTATGGCGACAGGAAAAGTAAGCGATGCCGGGTCTTTATAGAAATACGCAGGAAATGAGGTTTTGTAAGAGTCACTTGATGAAAATGCAACCAGAAGATGATGGGAACCTAACTTGTTTTTCCCCTGGGAGTGATGGTTCAGCCTGGTGTTGGCGACATTACTCCATCAGAAAGTCACCATTTCTGGGATAGCCTTCCATTACTTACAGACATTGTGGAGGGCAGAATTGGAATGTGTTTAGGAACACGATGAATTTTATCTCATTCTCTCCCAGGGTCATTGCCTAGTGATACCATGGCTGGCTGGGCCAGAAGGCTAACACAAAAGGACACCAGCTGAGGCTGTGTCTAGCTGGAAGCTGGCACGCTGCACAACAGTGACATTCTGGTCTAGGATGGTGTGCGTGTAGCAGCTGGCCCAGATGATTATAACGGCGCTGAAAAGTTCCTGCTGCCTGGGGAAATCACGGTAGGTATAACTCCTTCATGCAGAGAGGTCCATTCGTGATGACACGGACATAAGCAAATCCATTGGGTCACTGATGTCAGAGGGGACATCGCGTACAGTGACAGGCAGGGCGTGGTAGTTGATCAGGACAACTTCAGATGATGACTAGGGGTTAGGGGTTTGTATATTTACCACACTATATCTTTTTCTATTATTTTAGACTACATTTCTATTTGCGTCAAACATTGTGAAAGTTGCAAAGGCTTTTGACCTCGGTAGCCCGCCACGTCTTCAGGCCTACCTTGTCTTCAGGCCAACCATGGCTCCCGGTGACATCATGTCCTCATGTTTGATTTAATCCTGTGCTGTTTTATTTCTCCGGATTCTCAAAGGAACAGGCTCTAGCATGTAACCTTGGTAAGTAAGTAGGTGATTTGTTGAAGTACTGTGTATGATGTTTGCAGAATGATAAAATGCTATTTTCCCGAATGTGCCCCTGTCCTTAAGCAGCCTGTGTTTGTGTTTGCGATAGAGTTGTACATGAGCCAGCGACCCAGGGATGGGCACATCAGCTAAGCTCTGTCTCTGTAAACGTATCTTTCACCTCATGTAATCTGTCTAAATGATCTTTTATACCTTGATGCTTATGTTACTAGACGCTTCTTTCCACAAAGACAAGTGCCACATCTCTGCCACACACTCTTTGCATATCATGTGCCTGAGTGTCCATCACTGGGATGATGTGAAGAAGGCTCTCGCCAATATTTCCGCAGCCAAGGGGACTCAGAGAACTACAGTGTGCTCCGTGCCAGGCTAGCCTTGACATCGGCCAGGAGGGGAGAGCTCCTTCCAGCTGGCATTGCTACCTGGTAGAAAACAGCAAATGACACTAAAATGAGTAGTTCGTGTCACGGCTTAGTGCTTCAAGCACTCCTTCAGAAATTCAAGAAGCAGAGGTCTCCCGAGACTACCCGCGACTGGCTTCCTCCTGCACTGGGCCAAACTGTAGAAGAAGTCAGTGCTTCTGTGGTCCCTCATGCTGCCTGCAGACCCAGAGATCCCCAATTGATGGGATCCTAAGATTCAGTGGAAACAGAGCTTATGTAAGAGATGTTTGTGAGTTCATGCTTCTGTTCTGCCTTCGTGTCTCTCTCTTTCTATTAGACACTAAGAAGTGAGGCTTGGCGGGGGGGGGGGGTGTCTATAATTGTAGACACCGAGAACAAAGACATTTAGACTTCAGACGGTGTCAACCTCTCCCCTAGTAGCTGTGTGCTGTGAACGTGCAACCAACCATCCTTTAATATCAGATGATCCTCTCTGGCCTTCTAATAGGCTGGGCACTAGAACCCAAGGCAGGTTTGTATTGTACCGCTGTCACCTGTGACACATTGTGATGGTAAGGATCAGAATGGCCCCACAAGGTCATGTGATCGAATGTGGTTTCCTAACTGGTGGTGTCGTTTTAGGAGGTGATGGATGGAACCTTTGGAGGTAAGATCTACGTGGAGAAAATGGGTGCCTGGGGTGGGTGTGGCCTTACTTCAGGCCCCCTCTCTGCTTCCTGTACCACCACACGCTCCTGTCATCATGGGACTTCTTGCCACAGCCTGGTGGCATTTATATGTGATAGATTGCGTCCCCTCTGACTATGAGCTAAACTAATTCCTTCCTCGCCTTGTCAAATAGTTGGTCTTGGTAAAGAGAAAGTTAATAAATCCACACTCATATGAGAAGAATGACTCCATCCTACCTGGAAATTACAGGAGAGGAGCAGTCTGGCTGGTGGGAGGGCCCTTTGAGTTCAAAGCCCTTGACTACATTCCCTGTGCCAAACACTGCCTCTTCTGCAAGGAGGGGTTTCAAAGTGTGGTGACCATGGAGGAGATACTGTGCCTTGAAGAAAATGTCCTCTTCCATAACAGGAGGGGCATCTTCCGGCATGACTTCTACCAACCTTTTCTGCTCTGTCACCTCGGTATTTGTTGGGGTTAGTTGAGCACTTATCTTGGAATTGTCTCAGGGTTGTGGCGGGGATGTTTCCCATGTGTGAAACACTGACAACATGTCCGGGTGCCCAGCTGCTCACCCTCACTGCTAAATCAGAAAGCATTTACTGTGGATCACACCAGCCTACGGCTTCCCATTTCTCTCCAAATCAGTCACATCCATGTGGTTTTGAAACAGGACTTTCCTTCCCTCTGCACTCAGAGCTGGAGTTCAGACCTTCAGAGGCTTCTACTCAAGCACGATTTGAGCCTGCACAGCTCCCTTGCTCACTGAGAGCCTTCACCTGCTTCTCCCACCAAAGCCTGGATCTTCCTTCCTCAACAGCCTGTTATTATCCCACTAAGCCCACCATGAAATTATAATGACTGGGTTGATAAATCTGGAAACAAAACTCTCCAATTTTTATAACTAAACAAAGATCACAGTGCACTAGAACATAGTAGTCTAACAGTTATGAGCACTTCCGTTTCTTGTCATTGTTCACTGGGATTAAATCAAATTTGGGTTAGAGAGAAAAAAGAGAATGAGAAAGAAAGGGTATCTTCTTTTCCCTAAGCATCCCTCTGCAGCTTTTGCTCATCAGCTCTTCCCTCCATCAACAGTGTTTTGTAGATGGCAGAGCTCTGGTCCCCATGGCAACGTATCAGGAGAGGTCCACTTATGAAAGAGCAGGGTCTTTCAGCTGCCATCAGCAATGTTTCCGAATGGTTCTTCAAGGCTAAAGAAGTGTTAAGGCGGATTTGCCTGCTTGCTTGCTTCAAAATTACAAGAGTGGGGCTTGTCATCTTCAACATTTGCCTTGAGTTAGAGTTTCCTTTCCGTGGTGTGCCTTCCACTTTATGAAAACAAATTAATCTCGCAGAACATTATGAATGGCATAAACCATCTCCAGTAAAGAATGGTGTTTGATTTATAAAGTCAGGTGGTAGAAAAGGAAAGAATTGCTTCTTCAGTATACAGTAACATCATCTTAGCTGTGTTCTTCAAGCTTGGATATGAAAATCCCAGCGATGTCAGAGGTAAAATCACTGCAAGCCACAGAGGGGAAGCAATCCACAGCACATTTGCCCCTGATTGGTTTCAGATTAAAGGAAAACAAAGACTACCTCTCCTTCTCCTGACCTTGCACACGTGCTGACTGACAGAGTGAGGCCTGTCTCTCAGTTTTCACTCCTTCATCATTCAAAACCCACTTCCTGAGCATCCAACGTGTGTGAAACTCAGCTTGACCATACCATGACTTGGGTTCAACTCAATACTGTGTATGTATTATGATGCTCCTTCCGGAGGAATGGTTCAAGTCCAATGACAGACATCTGTGTTGCTAATATAGGGAATGATTTTGGACTTATAATATATAAGGTTTTCCTACAATCATCAACACATAGATGCATGGGTTGGGAATAACAGAAGACATGCCACAAACACACACACACACACACACACACACCAGGAGCCAACAGGACTGAGGATTGCCTTAGCAGGGACATCTCCAATGTTAGTGTGCTGTCTTAGACCAAGGGGTTCCTTAAGAGGTCCAGAGTTTTATTCTTACCTCCTCTTTTATGTAAGCCAAGACATGTAAGCCCCATCTTCGCGAATCTCAGTCTAGCACATGGCTGCATGACTGCCAGAAAGTTGCAATGACTTCCTAAATGCTGCCTTAGAAGTCAATACAAAGCAGCATGGGAAGGAATTATGTTTCTGAAGACCTAAAAATAAATTCAATGTGTATAGCAGTGCCCCTTCATTCATGGCTTTTCTTTATATTTTAAATGAAAAACTCCAGAAATAAAGAATTCACAAGCTTGAAATTACATCCAGCTATGAAAGTGGCAGAATGCCACTGCCCAGGACATGAATCACACCTTTGTTCAGCACATCGTTGCTGTATATGCTACCTGCCTATGAGTCACCTAGCAGCCATCTAGGTAGCACAATTCAAATGATATTGCAGTGCTTGTGTTTGGATAATACTTATGTAATAGTGTTTACAACTCATATGAGTAGCAGGATGGCAATTTAGATACAGACAATTCTTAGGCTGAGTTTGTAAGATGCAATGAGCAAAACATGCTTATGAAATTGTAAGAAGGCGTTGGTGAAACTTAAACTTCAATGGTGATATCCATAGGACATGACAATGACTTAGTTCCCATGATTCCAGGGCTTTCTACTGTCTTCAGTCATCCTTTGCAGTTAGGAAAACCTCTCTTGAGGAAAAAGGGAACCACGGCAGCTTTTTTCCAGGTGGCTCTGAAGGATCTCTCTCTCCAGTTCCAACTCCAGGCATCTAGCACCGTTCACACACTAAAATATGTTCAGGTCCCAATGATGCCTGAGTTGTCCTTCCAACAAGAGACTGGCATGAAGAAGAATGACCATGCATGACACGTACATACCACAATGGGCTGGAGCTCTGTGGGAGGACAAGGGGCAGGTGCTAGGTGTCTGGTGACAGGTTTGTGACATGCTGCACATCCCACAGATGACCAGACTGAAGAGTGATGTAATGAAACTCTATAGCATGAAGTCGGGCTGGGACAAGCGCTTGGAGATAGGTTTGTTATTAACTGCCCGCAGAGGAGTACCTGACGCCAGCTCATGACCATCGCCTTGGCGCTAGCCTCACAAAACAGGAAAGAAACAAATGACAACAGCCGTCTGTGCTCTGTGCAGCCTTAGCCTCAAAGGAAATGGGGGAAGAAATGAAAGACTGTGTGGCTGATAGGGCACAAACAAACGAAAACAAGACAATCGTAGCCTCTGAGAAAGAATGGCACTTAGGGAAGGGGGGACACGGAATCGGCTCAGGAGAAGCGTCTCAGAGGGCACCTTCTTGTCCTTGATACTTGAGTTGCATCCGCGTGTTACTGCTAAAGAGGTAAGGAATTGTAAATGTAAAAAAATCAATGGAGTTATGTCCCTCTTCCTGGCCATACAGCTCCAGTATAGTCACAACTAAATATTCAGCCAATGCTTGGCATACAGCCTCACCCCTCCGATGTCTCAGCTACCTGTGCAAAGCCTCAAAGGACATCACTTCGAAATTGCGCTGAGCTTCAGTCCTGCTTCACTTCCTTTATTACAAAGGGAGGTTTCCTTTCTGCAATAATTATCTCCTTACTCAGCATTCCTTCAGACAGAATCGACTATGTATTGTTGAATGTAGCTTCCATATCCCCCCAATGAAATAATGAATAAGCTTCCTATTGTGTAGCTTAAGCAAACATTGATGGGGTCATTTGTACAAAGTCACTCAACTATCCAGCCACAGAATTGGTCCTGATCTCTGATACCACAGACTCCAGATGTCAAGTTCACACATGACAAAGTTAGAAATGTGTTCATCATCCTTGTTTTAGGAACACCCTCTATATCCTGAGGGGAGGAAATGGTTGGTGTCTGCCTGGGTCGTGAGAGCATCGCATTGCGCTCCCGGGTATTGACAGAAGGCAGGCTTGGCAGTATTTGACAACTTTGTAGGACTCCCCGGCAAGATGATTTTAGTGGTCTCAACATGAGCTGTCAAAATGAACTTTTTTCTTATAGTTCTATTTTTAGATCCTGAAGCAGAAAACCAGATCTCTAATCCTCTCTCTCTCTCTCTCTGTGTGTGTGTGTGTGTGTGTGCATGTGTTGCAATGCTAGAGATCAGATTGAGTCTCACACATGGTGGATAAGGTGGATAAGCACTCTGTCTCTGAGCTAGAGCCCAGCCCTATAATCCTGATGAAATTCTCTAACTGAGAAGCTCTTGAAAGAAGACCAATATCTCCCCCACAGGCATTCCCAGAGAAGAGCAAAGGACATGTTCAAGGTGTTCCTTTCTTACGACCTTAGGTCCTGGAGCTCGTGGGATTGCTGCACTCTTTTTTAAATTTCTACCTCCTCCCCCCTCCCATTTCCTCCCCCCTCCCCTCTCCCCCTCCCTCTCCAGTCCAAAGAGCAGTCAAGGTTCCCTGCCCTGTGGGAAGTCCAAGGTCCTCCCCCCTCCATCCAGGTCTAGGAAGGTGAGCATCCAAACAGGCCAGGCTCCCACAAAGCCAGTACATGCAGAAGGATTAAAACCCAGTGCCATTGTCCTTGGCTTCTCATTCAGCCCTACTTGTCCGACATGTGCAGAGAGTCCGGTTTGATCACATGCCCACTTTTAACAGCAAAACAATGCGTTGACTTTGCATTCCAGGCTATATTTCAGATGCTGTGCTCAGAGCAAGAAGCCAGAACAGCATCTTTTCCTTCTCTTCCATCAGGGGAAGTCGAGTGTCCCTAGTTGCTATGAACTTTCCCATGTCTTGACTCAAGTCTCGCTTTACAGTGTCCTGTACTCTTTAGTGATCTATGGGTATGAATATGTCCCATGATAGAAGCACACATCCCGGAATGTGTTTAGAAATGAAAGTATAAAACACCAACATTTGTCCCTATTTCTCCGCCTTACTCGTTCTTGGAGAACCATGATGCACATCTAATAGCGGCCAAAGTCTGACATCACAGCCCATTGCGCAGCCCTTAGCCCCTTAATTGAAATTTCACACTACAATACTTAAGACATAACTTCAAATTGCACCATCATTTAGGTAAATGTTTTTCTAGGCATTTAACTGTATGTTACCTCCTCTCCACGCTATGCTTCTTAAGATCTGCTGTGGCTTCTCTGGCCATTAAGCCTTTTTGGTATTTACATGATCGTATCTATAACATCCTATTTTTCTGTGGGTTGAATTTAACCCGGCCATTTGGCTGATAATCTTACCTACTTGTGTGCCTTCAAAGGAAAGAGAACCTTCTGCCCTGAGAAGAGAGAAGAAGGAGCTCTGGGCCCACCCCTGGTGATGCAGTTCAAGCTGTCAGCTCTGGCCAGGCTCCTTTCTGGATCTCTCACCCTGATCCTAAAATGAGACTCTGTAAAAACTCAGCAACAGACAAGAACCACAGACAACAAAAATTCCTTTTCTTTTGTCTTCTAAATAGGCTTTAAAAATAATTATAGGCACTCAGATAATCAGAACAGGGGAATAAGACAATGCATCTTCCACACACCCATGGTGCTGCCTCAAGAATTGGAAATATTTCACCACTTTTATTTCTCACAACCACAGAAGTTTTGTTTATTAATTTTGTACTGGATTCCTTGCTAGAGAATTTTAAATTGTAAATCTTCTTACCAGTTAAAGACTTTGTTTTCTTACAGGTAATAACGTTTGCTATTACCGCCAATACATAATTTCAGCTAGCTAACTATAATTCCTAACATAAACTAACAATAATGCCTCAACTTCATCTAATACTGAGTTCGTACCTAAACGCTCCCAGTTTGTCCTCTCAGACTCAACAGTGCAGCTCTGTGCTGGACCAAGTGGCCGTGGCCATCATCCCCATCAGTCCCCGACTTTGAAAGAAAAGACTATCACGATCCCTTCATGATCGCTCCGTTTACAATCAGGACCCAAATGGATTAACACATGGCATTTGATATTTACAAATCAAAACCTTTCCACCGTTTCCTCCAGCCCTCAGACCCTTGAATGAACCTGGCCTCCAAAGGTTCCTTCTCATTTCTAACTTGGGAGTTGATGGTATTGAAAGGTCACTTAAATATTCCCTACCAACTGTTTTTAGGCTTGGTGGCCTTTTCCTCCCAAGTACCTTGCTTATCTGAATAAACAGACCGGCAGCTGCGTCACAAAGGGTCACAAAGGCCACCCACAGTCTCTGCCATTTGTCTCTCAAGTACTCTGTATAGTGTAGTTGCTGCTGTTTGTCCTGGGTGAGAAACTGGAGAGATGACCCTCTTGGTGAGTAGAGACGATATTCGGAAGCACAGCTAAGAACAAGATTGAAAAATGTCTGTGGTTTGAGTGTGGAGTGTCTCCAAAGACTTGTATTCAGACAGTGCCTAGATGTTGGTGCCATTTGGGGAGGCTGTGCCATCTTTGAGAAATGGGTCCTCGTGGGAGGAAATGGATCTCAGGGGCAGGTTTGGTGGTTTATAGCTGTTGTGTGACAGACATTATCTGGGGGAGATGCAACACACACACACACAAACACACACACACACAAACACACACACACACACACATCTAGTCACCCTAGAAAGGGAGCTCACAACAGACCAAAGTAGTAACTGCACCAAAGTACAGCTTAGGGGACCAATAAAGTTTTATGGAGTTTACTAACAGAAGTCAGATGGATCCAATTCTGGAACAGAGATGACTCAAAATTAGCTGCATTACCCCAACCCACCCAACATGGGTGACAGCTCCCAGACATCATAGTTCTGCCACTCTGCATACCTTGTATGCACCTGGACATATCCAAGAATCTTCTCCCACATCTCGGGCGTTCAGTCGCCTCCCCTAGCAACTGGACAGATCCAGAACCTCCTCCACAGCTTTACTGCTCAGTCTCCTCTCTCAGCAGTTCTGAATTATTTCTGTAACCTTGCAGAGGGAGCCTTGTGACTCTTAAGAGTTCCAGCTTTCCCTGACACACACAGTCTGTTTACCCCCAAAGTCTTGTGAGACTCTCCCCTCCTCCTGGAACCCACAATTTTATTCTGAGGAAGCCTAGCCCCACTTGCTATTCCATTACAGTTTCCTGATGGGAGCCAGCTTCCACTGCCAAAGATTTAACTGGCGCCTTCACCAATGCCATCCCTTCAAGATAGAGTGTGCTCTCAGGCCGTGAGCCAAAACAAAGCACTTTGCCCTTAATTTGCTTCCAGTAATCTTGGCCCAAGGATCTGTGACTCCATAATTTTTCATTGTGCATATCTGAAAGAAAAGCAATACATAAAAAACTCTGATGCCGCTTCCCGATTCATCCCATTCCAGGTCCACAGACGACAGCTACAACCACTTCTATGGTATACTCCACGCTGAACCTAAGACAACCTGTTCCCAGGTGTCCCTGCTTGAGTCGGATGACATCTAAGCTGTCTTTCTTTTACCTTCCTATTATTTAAAAAGCAAAAGGTTTTTCATTTCATAAATTTGTCTTTGGGACACTGGAACTCTCAAGGATTATATCTTTCATTGAGAAACTTCTAGTGTCCCAGTGAAAAGCTATGGCTTCTCCTTAGCTCTAGACATCGTATTAAGGATTATAGCTCTCTGTCTGTTGTTTGACCCTATTGGGCTCCTCTGCTCATCAAACTGCGTAGCTCACATCTCTATGCTCTGGGCCACTAGAAGTCTGACTACAGGCAGTGAAAAGTCACCCTGTCACATTCTATAGGTTTCTCTGCCTTGAAATTTCCTTCACCAAACAACTTCATTCAACATTTGAAAATTCAGTTCCACTCAAAATTTCAGGGTAGGGATGAAATACAGTAAGATCCTTTGCCAGACTGCTTTTTTTTTTTTTTTTTTGGTTTTTCGAGACAGGGTTTCTCTATGGTTTTGGAGCCTGTTCTGGAACTAGCTCTTGTAGACCAGGCTGGTCTCGAACTCACAGATATCCACCTGCCTCTGCCTCCCGAGTGCTGGGATTAAAGGCGTGCGCCACCACCACCTGGCTGCAACACAATTGGCCTCCAGCACAATTCTAAAGTATTTTTATTCCTCTCTGAAACATATACGTGCAGCCTCCCTTGTACCCTGTCCTTTTGGCATTCTGATCTTCCAGACTTCCCCCACTGTGGCTCATCGAGCGCAGCTTACAACATTCTTGGGCTTTTCTGCCTCACAGATACCAACTCTTCCATACTTCTCTCACAGACCAGTGCAGAAACCTATAAACCATAGGGCTAAATTTATTATAGTGATGACCCCACTTAGTTCCAACCTTCTAGTTCTTTTCTCGTTGCTGTAATCAGCTGTGTGGCAAGAAATAACGCAGAGAAAGAAGAATATATTTTTATGGGTTCAGGGCATTCATGGCAGTGAAATTATCCGTGAGAGTTGGAGGGGACATGCTCATAAGACCTGCTCCTAGCCGACTTCTTCCTCCAGCTAGGATCCATTTTCCAAAGGTCCACAATGACCAAAAGAGAGCCTCCGCCTGATTCTGGGGAATATTATTTTAAGATATGTTGCTTTTGTTTATGCTGCATTTGTTTAACTCTGTGAAGCTGTGATTCTTTGCCTGTCTAAGACACCTGATGGTCTGATAAAGAGCTGAATGGCCAATAGCGAGGCAGGAGCGAGGACAGGAGCGAGGGCAGGTGGTGCCAGCAGGCAGAGAGACAAAAGACAAAAGACAGAAGGAGAAGTTTGGAAGAGAAGGGAAAGGAGCAATGAAGGAGAAGCAAGAGAACAAGGAGAGGAGGACAGCAGGGGCCAGCCACCCAGCTACACAGCAAGCCATGGAGAAAGAAGGAAAGAAAGGTCTACAGAAATAGAGAAAGATAAAAGCCCAGAGACAAATGTTGTCAGGATAATTTAAGAAAAGCAGGAAAAAAAAAAAAAAAAAAAAAAACAAGCCAAGCTAAGGCTGGGCATTCCTAACCAGAACTAAGCCCTCTGCGTGTGATTTATTTGGGAGCAGGGTGATGGGTCCCCCAAAATTCAATAGAGTAAAGTAACCATACAACCTGAGGGCTAGGTTCAAACACATTTGTGTGGGGGTGATGTTTACATTCCACCCCTGAGTTCCCCAAGCTCATGGCCACTCATAACAATGCATTCTGTCTGCCTTGCAATCTCACAGTTCTCCCACGGTTCAAGGGCCAGAACTCGGGCTGGGCACAGTGGCTCATGCTTGTAATCATAGCACTTGGGGAGCTGAGGCACGATGGTTTCTCCAAGTTCAAAGTCATCATATCATATCATATCATACATATCACATCATAGCCAGACACCGAGTTTCAGATCAACCTATACTATGGAGTGGCACCCTGTCTCGAGAAAAAAAAAAAAAAAACCTATAATATTTTCTGAGACGCCAGGCAATCTCTTAACTGTGCAACCTGGTAAAAAATCAAAGAGCAAGTTATACACTTTCGTTATACAGCATTGTTACATCTGAACAGGAAATGTAGGCCCCATGGACTCATATGTTTAAGCTCTTGGCCCCCCATTTGGTAGGGCTATCTGATAAAGAGTGTGCAACTTTTGAGATAGAGGATGTAGCTGGAGGACTTTATACTTGTGGGAGGACCTTGAAGTTTATAGACCAGGCCAGATTCCCAGCCTCTATCTACTTCCTGGTCCACTCATATGTAAATTTCCATTGCCAGAGCTTTGAGTCTCTGCCACGATCATGCCTTCCTCATTGCCATGGACTGTAATTATATTATAAGCCAAAATAGTTTTTTTATCCTTTACTTCTTGACAGATATTTGGTTGCAGCAACAAGAAAAAAATAGCTAATACAAGAAAAAAAATAGACTTAAAGAATGTTGTTCCAAACCCAGAAGCAAAATAACTTAGTATTCTCTGAGGAGCCCCCACCAAAGAGGTAGAGCCAGATACCAGCACACCTGAATGCAATATTTCAAAGCGTGATGCTCGGGTTGCGATTGAATTTGAAATTTTACCATAAGATCCATGAGTTGAGCTCACAGACCTTGGTTGTTGGTTTTTAAGAGGCTCTGGAAACTTCATAATGCAGGACGGGACTAGAAGAAGTAAGGCAGTGGGATATCTTTGGAGTGTTTTATCTTCAGGCTCCTTCTAGCTGCTGCCTGATCAACCGTGACGTGAACATCTCTCCACGACACACATTCCCACCGCCATCATGCTCTGCCCAAGCACAGGAGACCAATAGAACATGAACTCAGACCACTGAAACTGTTCGCAGAAATGAATTCCTCCTTGAAGTTCTTTCGGTTTAATATGAAGGAGTGTCAGGGGAAATTGGACTCAGCTGGAAAAAAAGGACTGGCCCCTTTAAGAAAGGCTGCTCCTTACTCCCCAGGGTTTCCTCCCACTTAACTCTACACCTGAAGATTGACACAGGTACAAAATGGTGGGCAGAGACAAGGGGCCTATAAAAGAAAGTATCCCCTGGATGGGACCAGCCAGGGACGAGAGTAAGTCCAGAGGGAGGGAGGGGGACTGGGAACAGGCCAGCAGGAGCCTAAAACAGTTCAACCCAGGGTCCTGGGGTGGACTCCCACCTCTTGAGTCCTTCCCATATATATGATGGGAGTTCTTTGTCTGTTCTAATAAAGCTTCTGTTGTTTCTTTTTTTCTCTCTCTGTGGCTAGTGCTACTTTGTTTCTGTCCATCTTACAACTTTGTGTTCAGGACCCGCAGGATCTCTACTTTAACTCTTGGAAGGTGTGGCTTTCTGTTTCCACTTCAGGACCTACAGAATCTCCACTTTCACTGCCTCGTGGGCTGCAGCATTAGAGTTCTCCATGGTTACTTTGTGTCCAGACCTTCAGGCTCACCACCTTCATACTCCCTAAAGCAGGATTCACTGTTCTGGTGTCCCTGCCTCAGATCTGTGAGAAAACCTCCCTACTGGCTGCTGCTTCCAAGTCCTTGCCTCAGGCTTCTGCCAGTTAGTCTGTCAGGGGCCCTCATAAATCAGCCATCACTTTGCTTTCCTATCTTTGTTTTCCTTCCAGATTGTGAAATTCTTTGTCTGGTGGAACAAAGTCAGGGCACTCCTGGACGACCACTCCTCAGCCAGGGCCCAGCCGTGGTATTTTGTCCCAAAGACAGGATCAGTAACTAATTCAATAAGAGAATCTAAACGACCTGGGGCTTGGTGATAGCTTTTAGATATCACACCCGGATAAAATACCCGGACAAAAAGAATCATTAAGTTGAGCTGCATTAAAATTAAAAACTTCTGATCGACGAAAAACACACCCCCAGAGAACGAGGAAAACAAGCCCAAGACTGGAAGACAATATTTACAAAAGACATATCCAATAGAGGTCTATGCAGACGGGGCTGGAGAGATGGCTCAGCTGTCAAGACCACTTGCTGCTCTTGCCAGGTACCTGGATTCCATTCTGAGCACCCAGCGCCTAACAACCATATGTAACTCCAGTTCCCATGAAATCTGAACCCTCTTTGGGTACCACAGGCAGCAGGTACTCAAATAGTGCACAGATGCAAGTGAAGGCCAAATACCCATAAACATAAAATAAAAATGTATTAAGTGCATGTGTGTGTGTGTGTGTGTGTGTGAATTCAAGAATAGGAAATGGATAGCCTGATTAAGAAATGGGAGAAGAGATTTGAACACACATCTCACTAATGTAGACAAATAGCAAGTAAGCCTAACAAAATAGCCCCAGCATTTTTTTTTACAGAATTTCAAATTCAAACTAGACACACCACTACCAGGGGAGATACTCCAGGTAGTGACATCCACAGATGCTGGTGAGGATGTGGAATGAGGGGAACTCATTTGCTTCCTATCAAAAGGGAAGTCTTACAGGCCCTCTGGAAGATGCTGGCATTTCCAAGTGAACCTAGAAGCATTCATATTCCTATCTACTCAGCTATTTTGGAGACCTATTTCCATACAAGAAACCTATGCAAGAATATTTAAACAGCTTTATTTTAATTGCTCAAATTTGTAAGCATCCAAGATACCCTCCAGTAGTTAAGTAGACAAATTAGGATACATCCCAACCATGGAATATTATGTATCTTTGAAATGAAGTTAGCTATGGAATCACAAAAAGACACACATGACCCTCAAACACATGTTAAGTAAAAGAAACAAATGAATCTACACATGACATAATTTAAATATCTGGTAGTTTGAAAAGGGAAGAACTATGAAGACTAACAAATATTATTGGCTACCAAAGTTTTACCAAAAGGGAAGGATGAGTAGATGGATCCCAGGCGGTGTTGGAGCTGTGACAATGTTCTGCATCACACACTTACGGTGGCATGTGGCATTGTCCATCCTTCTAGTTTGTAGAATGTACTCTACAAGAGCGCACCCTTGTAAAAAACGTGTGTTAGGTGATAATGGCACACCAATCTTGCTTCATTGATTGTAACAAATGAGCCATTCTTGGATGGGATGTTGGTGGTGTGAGTTGTTAATGGCACTGAGTGCTGATCCCGTGGGGTGCTGATGATGTAGGATGCTATGCAAATGAAGGCATGGAGGAGGTACAGGATAATTATTTATATATCCTCTAAAATTGCACAGACAAAAAGCTAAAGAACTAAATGTGCCTGGAAAATTACTGAATATGCACACACACAGCCATTATTGATTATAAAGAATGCTTGTTTCTTCCATAGAGTATCTTAAAGGGGCCAGATGTTGTGGAACATGTCTAGAATTTTAGCCCTTAGAAAGAGAAGGTCCGAAGACTAAGAGTTCAAAGCCAGCCTATGCAACGCTCTACAGAGTGAGTTCCAGGCTACCATGGATAGAGAGACTCTGTCTCAGAACAAAACAACCTTTCCCTTACAAATACCAATAAAGGTAAACCTCCAGCCTGCTGCCTCAAGGAAATGTCTTAGAATACATACAGAAAAGCGTAATATTCTCAGTGTGCACAATTTGGTGATGATTCAAACTTGCTTTGAGAACTGTAATTGTCCCTGAAATGTGTCAGTTGGAATGGTGTAAATTAATAGTCTAGTTAATGGGAATTTCTTAAACATATAGAAAAATGAGCGGTTTGTGGGGAGTTCTCATGAGCCTACTGTAATTATCATATTCGCTACATCATATATTCTTTTGCTTCTGATTACATGTATGCAATGTGTTGTGAGCACTGCCTACCACCTCTCATTTGTTCCGACTCTCAACTAGTCTGCCTCTTACGCCCATGTTGTGTATGTATGTGTGTGTGCATGTTCACATAGGCACACAGGCATATGTATGATATTTGTGCCCAAATATTTGATATGTGTTTGGGTTTGTGACAGCCATACCCTATCTCTAAAATAATGCTCCATAGTCCATAGTACTCGTCTCCATCCTTCAAATTTACAGTCTTTACAGTTCTTCTTCCATGACTTTTCCTGACCCTCAGGGAAGGGAGTGATGGAGCTATCTCATTAGGCCTGAACACTCAACAGCCAATTATTCTCAGCACTCTGAACAGTCACAAGTCTCTGAAATAGCAATCGCCCACTGCAAAAACAGAAACCTTTCTTCACTGAGACAACAGCAGCTCTGGTCTGTGGGTATAAATATAATTATTTAGGTGAAAATTTAATTACTTGTCTACTTAGCAAAATGTCAATAGTATAGTCTCCCCTAAGGCCTGTGACCTCCCCACTATAGATTTGGCCAGATGTGTGTTCACTCCCATGGAGCAGGCCTTAAACACAATACAAAACAGCTGGTTACCTCCCTAACAGTCATGCCTCTCTTGTAGTAGTGGGTATGTGTTGTCTGGTGTGTCAGAATTACTACACATGTGATTCATGACTGGGGAAGCCTACCCACGGCTTCTCTCCCCTACAGTCTGCACAGCACTCGGGGCACTAACCATCAGGAAGAAAGCTCCTGTCCCACAGCTTCATTTCTCTGTGTCTTGTATCCAAGGTCTATGGGAGGAATGTCTTTGGTGATGAGGAGACCAAAGCACACGTGATATGAAATGGGGGACTTGGGGCGGAAAGCTTTAAACAAGAATGGAGTAGAAGGGTAGGAGGAAAGCAGAGACTTAGAAGATCTCAGCCCAAAGTGAGGATGTCTGGAAACCGTGGAAACCTAGTTCTGGATAGCAGAACTTAAAATATGTAGAAGCTTTACCCTTTTAAATGGAGATATCCTGTGTGAGCTAATAGTGCTGCTCCTGGAAGCCACAACTCTTGAGTTGTTTCCAGAGAGCCTGCAGAGGGCCCCTATATGTACAGGCTGTCGTAGTTAGGGCTTTCCTTGTGGTGAAGACACCAAGACTACAGCAATTCTTAGCAGGAAGCATTTAATTGGGGCTGGCTTACAGTTCGGTAGTGCAGTCCATTATCGTCATGGCAGAAAGCATGGTGGCCCACAGACAGACATGGTGCTGGAGTTAGCCAAGAGTTCCACAGCCAGTCGGCAGGCAGCTGTAAGGGAGAGTGACACTGGGCCTGGACTGAGCATCCAAGACCTCAAAGCTTATCTCCCGTGATGCACTTCCTCCAACAAGGCCACACCAACTCCAATGAGGCCACATCTCCTAATAGTGCCACCCTCTTTGGACCTATGGGGACTATTTTCATCAAAACACCACACAGGCCATTGCTGTTGCTCTTGGCTGTGCACTAGAACTAGGCAGAAAGACCCCACTGTTCCAGATTTCCTGTTTCTGCCATCTTGCTTTAGTGTGCATTTTTACATGTACTGAGCCACGTTGTTATTAACCAAGGCCAAGAGTTTTCCTATGACTCATTCTGAGTAGTGAAGTTGTGGGCGTTAACCAATGTGTGATGTGCCCACCTTTACTGTGTGATTCCCCTATTGTCTGTCCATTGCCATCTCCCTGACTCCCCCACAAGCGCTGATTTTTAGTTTGATCTTTCCTAGAATGATGTATGCATAAAACCACCCAGTTAGCTTTGATGAGGACCAAAAAGTCTTTCATCTTTTAGCAATCTGTAATGTTTTTTTTTTGTCTCCTTGTGACTTGACTGCTTGATTCTTCCTATTTCTAAAGAACGTACTATTTTTAGACACAGCAAGTTTGTATGCCTGCTCATCTACTAAAGGATAGATAGCTTGGCTACTTCTGCATGGAGCACTGAGAAGACGGCAACTGTAAACATTTAAGTCCTACTTTTTAGGTGAACATAAGTTTTGGAGTTAGTTTGGCTGGATCACATGATCATGTTATCTTTGGATTGGCAAACAGTTGCCAAGCTCCCTTTTGAAGTGGCTACACCAATCTGCAGTTCCCCTAGCAACAGGAGTGCCTCCTGCTTCGCTTCTATGTCAACCGTGGCTATTGGGAGTATTTTGGATCTTAGCCAATTATGTGGAAGTCCTTCTGTCTATGTGTTGTTGCTTTTGTTGGTTAATGAATACAGCTGCTTTCTGCCAATGACTTAAGTGAGTAAAGCCAGGCAGGAAATCCAAAGTAGGAGGAGTCAAAGAGATGCCTTGTAGCTGGAAGAGACAAACGTGCCCCCCCTTCAAGTTACCAACAAACCACGAGTCTCATGGTAAAATATAAAATAATAGAAATGGGTTAATTCAAGATGTAAGAGTTAGCTAGAAATAGGCTTAAGCTATTGGTCAAACAGTATTGTAAATAATACAGTTTCTGTGTGATTATTTCTGATCTGAGCAGCCGGAACGAATGAGCAGCCTCTGCCTACAGGCCATTCCATTTTGGGTGCAACTGTTTTAATGTCTAGTTCCCTAACGACTAATGATATTGGGCATTTTCATGTTTGGTTGCTATCTCCATGTTATAATAGTTTGCTAAAGCAGCCTAAAGTGAGAGTGCAGCCTCTCCAGAGCCAAGGCAGTAGCATGGCAGGTTTCTTCAGAGGCCTTGCTTGCATCCAGGTGTCCGTGTTAATTCACGGTCTCTGAGAGAGAGGGTCAATAGCTATGCATGCACAGATATTGATGTGGATGTTATTAGAAGATTAGAAGTGTTTACTAGAATCATTTACAGACTAATTACGTAATTACATAATACACGCTGATTATGCCAATTAAGAGTATAAGAGCAACCAAGAGCAGGCTAAGGCTAAGTCTCTGGGTGCCACATCTCAGCAGTAAAGCATTTTAAAGGGAGAAAAAAAAAACCCACACAATTACATTAATGTTAGATGAGGCTCAGAGTAACCTTGAAACATTTTTTTTTAGCCAGAAGATAGCAGTTACTGCAGATACAACACGACAATTAATTTTGATTTGTACCATTGTTGAATATTTTAAACATGTTTTATTTTTGGATAATTTATGTTGACAATGGTCAGGTGGTGTAGGAAGTCCTTCTGTATATGACTTGCCTTTTTTTGGTTAATGAATAAAGAAGATGTTTTGGCTTTGGCCTGTGATAGGGCAGAATAGAGCTAGGCAGGGAAGACTAAACTGAATGCTGGGAGGAAGGAGGCGGAGTCAAAAGAAGCCATGGAGCCGCCAAAGGGAAAAGATGCGAGCTGCCAGCTGGAACCTTGCTGGTAGGCCATGAGCCTCACAGTGAAATATAAAATAATAGAAATGGGTTAACCAAAGATATAAGAGCTAGCTAGCAATATGCTTAAGCTATCGGCCAAACAATATTGCAAATAATATAGTTTCTGAGCGGTTATTTCATGGTCTGGGGCAGCTGGGAATGAACAAACAGCCTTCATACTACAGCCAGGGTCATGGAAATCCAAATGTATTGCCAAGGTGGGCATGATTGTTGAAGGGTAGAAGGTTAAGAAGTATCTAAGAAATACAAAATGTCCTGACTTCGTCACTTAAGATTAAGACAGTTTTAAAGGCTAAAAACTTCCACACAGCCTATCTGTAATCTGAATGATAGTCAGACTCAGTCCAAGTCAAAAGCTTCAGAACCAGGAAGCCAATTGCATAACTTAGCCCAAGATTAGAGCTCTGATAACCCTAGAGAGCCGGTCTAGAGTTCATGAGTTTCTACAAACTTGGTTTAACTCTCGTAAATTTCCACTTCATGATCTTGGCCTCTCTTCCTCTCATATTCCTTACCCCCTCTCTTTGACTGGATGCCCCTAGTTTGGCCTGATACTTGGTGCTGGCATAACTGGATATCAACATGTAGAAGATTGCAAATAGATCCATATCCGTCACCATGCACAAAACTCAAGTCCAAATGGATCAAAGACCTCAGCACAAATCCAGTTATTGAACCTGATAGAAGAGAAAGTGGGGCGTAGTCTTGAATGCATGGGCACAGGAGACCACTTCCCAAATATAACACCTGCATCACAGACACTGAGAACAACAATGAGTAAACGGGACCTCCTGAAACTGAGAAGCTTCTGTAAGGAAAGGACATGGTAAATAAGATAAAACTGCAGCCTACAGAATAGGAAAAGATATTCCACATCTGACAGAGGCCTGATCTCCAAAATATATAAAGAACTCAAGAAACTAAATGTCAAAACACAAAATAATCCAATTAAAAAATTGGACACAGCACTAAACAGAGAATTCTCAACAGAAGAATCTCCAATGAATGAAGGACATTTAAGGAATAGCTCAACAACATCCTTAATCATCAGAGAAATGCAAGTCTTTTGCTTTTTTTTTTTTGATGAGATTTATTCTAAGAAAAGTTTGAGGATGTTGGGAATAATATTGTTTAACTGATTTCCTTTTTAGTATGTTTGTCCTTTGTATACAGAAGGCTACTGCTATCTCTGTGTTAATTTTGTATCCTGGCACCTTGCTAAATCAACTGTGGAAGTCTTCTGATAGCGTCTTTAAAGTCTTTTACTTGTTGAATCACATCTTCTTCAAGCAGGGATATCTTGTCTTCTTCCTGTCCTATTTGTATCTCTTTTTATTTCCTTCTCTTATCTTTGAACTCTAGCTAAGACTTCAAGTATGGTGGCTAGAGAGTCCCTGGTATCCACCTGACAGATGTCAGGTGAGTCTCAAAGGAAAGGGACAGGCAGGAGGAGGTATTGGTCCTTGGAAACCAACGGTAAGGTTTGAGTTTCTGGGAAAGGGTAGGCATGCATGCTAACTGCACCTCTTCACCATGTGTGCTGCCTGGAGTCTTTTCAGATCATCATCCCAGCCGTTATCTTCTGGATTACCCTTAGCATTTTCATTCTCTTCTTTATCCCCTCTGTTCACAGACATTGTGAGTGTTTCCCATTAAAACTTACAGGGTTTAATCATATTTTCCAGTTACATAATGGTTGGCTTGAATGAGAAATGTCCCCTATAGGGCTTAAATATTTAGGTGTTTAGTCCCTAGTTGGTGGCACTGTTTCAGAAGGTGGAGATACATGACAGGTTGTAAATTGGATAAATCAAGGCCTTCCTCCATTTTAAGCTCAGTTTCTCTCCTTTGTGCTTATGGGGAGACAGCGTGTGCAGATTCAGGATTGACAGTCTGAACGGCATTAGAGGCCTCTGAACATCAGACTTCCCTTCCTTCCTTTGAACCTGGCTCTGAGGGAAATAGGCCAGGAAAACAGTGGTTCAGAATGTGAGGAAACAAGTAGAGGAAGCTTGGAGTGTGGGCCTTGGATTGAGAGGTTTGTACAGAGAAGTACACATATCACCACCCAGAGGAGGCCCCCACCCAACAAGGGAGTTACAGATGATGAGGGATAATGAGGTAGGCAGTGAGGGGATTGGAAACACAGGAACCTGGAAAGAGGTTGCCCAGAGTAAGCAGGGAGTGTGTTTGGCACACTGAAGTTCTTCACAACAGAAGCCAGAAGCATGCTTAATAATATACAGATGTGTCTGATGAGGCAAAAGAGACACAGTGCCAATTCCCCGTTCAATATTCAACCTAGCAATATCACATTTTACGGATAAAAAAAAATCCAACCCATCTTGTTCAGCCTCTGAACCCACTTATCCAATAATGCTTTGGCTCCCCTCACAACTTGTCTCTGCTGTTGCCTTGGGAGACATTTGTGTTGCAAAATTTCATGGAAAATATATCTCCCTGGCTGGCTTGTGCAGAGGGAGAAGGCTATTGTAGACATTTATAATTTGAGAACAATCAGTGTCTTCCTCAGGGAGACAATCCAGATAATTTCAAATACGATTATTAATGCAAAAATAATGCCACCCCGGTCCTTCCCTTCCCTAGCAGCCTCCAAATGTCTTTATCCACAAAAGATTGCAGAAACAAAAGGGAATTGACAACCTAAGATGACAAACAACTTGAAAATACAACTAATTTTAGGACTCTTGAGAAGTACTGCATTTGTATAACCACACACGGTCACAGCTAATGGCCGCCTAAGGAATACCCAGCAGCTCTTAAATAGGTTATATGTTCTTTATTTACTGCGTTTTCTGTGATTGCTTGAACTTGTACTTCTGGCAAGGCCCGGTGTTCAATTCAAAATAATTACTAAGAAACCCAGGGAAGGGCATGCTTTCCTGAGAAAGGTGACCAAGTGCAGGGACTGCCTGGAGCATCACTGGCAGCCAGGCCGTTCATTGTCATCAAATCTTTCCACAGGGAGTTCCATGGGGCCAGTGAGGGGGAGGGGAGACCTTTTGGGGAATATCAAAGCTTCTGATTTTAGGGCACAATGAGAATTTCAGAGCTGTCCCTGAGCTAAACAATTAAAAGTGTGCTACCTGCAGCCATTTGCAGATCTCACAAGAAAGAAACACTTTAGTTGACCATGGCTTGTTTTGTTTTGATTTGATACATCTGGCTGTAGTTTTAGGCTCGCCTGAGACTCATGGTTCTCTGGCCTCAGCCTAGTGAAATCAGCTCACCTGCCTCCTCTAGCCGTAACCCCTTGCTGGAACCTCTTAGCACCACACGTTTCTCCTTCCAGACAATTGTAGAGCCTGGCACCGCTGTAGGACTCTTCCGCAGCCTGCAGTGGAAGACAGAAGCTGGAACGTTCAAAGGCGCTGAAAGGATGACCCCACTGGAATAATAACAGATCCTGAACACAAGCAGGCAGACAGGGAGACGCCCTCCCTTACATGCTAGGAAGAGTCCTTCAGGTGGTGAAAGGGGTTTCTAGTCCTTTAAGTGACTTTTAAAACTTCTTGGAGCTATTCCTTCTGCTCAGATGATTCCCACGAAGAAATCTATAAGGAACAAAATCGCTTAGTCACCCAGACTTAGAAAGAGTCTGTTTCTTTCTGGTTGACAGAAAGAGCTTTGTTTGTTATTCTGTTGGTATAATTCTGCACTCTCTGCCCAGGTGGCAAACCCATTGGGCATTCTGAACAATTCAAAGTGTGATCTTGAACAGGGCCCATTCAGGAATTTGCTTCCCTTTCTGTTCAATGACAAGCTTCTTTGCAAGAAAAGTTGTTCTCTTTGTTTGGGAAGTCAATTGTTTTGGGAATTGCCCCCAGTGCTTTTCATACTATTCAAGGGATGATACTTTTATCATAATTTTATCACAAGGGGTCCTTAACCCTTGGATGTTGGTCCTTCAGCTTTTCCAAGGCATCCTGATCCATTAAAGCCACAAGATAGTCAAGGAGATATGAAAATTGGCAAATGGCTTAATGGCCGTCTAAATTGCATCATTGAGGCACTGAAAATTGTTAATAATCTTGGCTCCATGCAGTTCCCACAACAGCGGTCTGTTGCCATAAGAGGAGATGTTTGTGTTAGGTCCCCACAGAAAGTTCTACCATGGTATCTACCATGAAGCCAACCACCCATAGAGCCATTTGAACCACAGGCTCTTAGGACTCAAAGTGGAGTCCTGTCTTTCTTATTCTTCCTCACACTTTGCTGTCTGCCAAACCAACAAAGCCATCTTCAGGAACCTGTAGTTGTATAAATGAGAATGTCCCCTATAAGGTGCTATATTTGAATACCTGGTCCCTAGGTGTGGGAACTGTTTGGGAAGGATTAGGAGACATGTCCTTGTTGAGGAGGTGTGTCACTGAGAAGCGGGCTTTGAGGTTTCAAATGATGTGCTGTGCAATCCCCAGCATTCTCCTTCTCTCTTTCTCTCCTTCACAAACACACACACACACACACACACACACACACACACACGGTTGTGGTAAAAATGTGAGGTCTCAAACATTCCTTCACTCCACCACCATAGACTCCAACCCTTTGAAACCCTAGGCCAAATTAAACCTTGGTTTTGTAAATTTCCTTGGCCATGGTGCTTTAGCCTAGCAATAGAAATGTAACTAAAACAGACTTTGCAATGACAGACCTGACAGTGTGGGCTTTTCTTTAAGGGATTATGGAAGACCCTGGGATTTGGAATAGGAAGGAAATCAAATGACGTAAGCATAGCTTAAGGAGCCATCCTAGAGGAAACTTAGGAGACAGTAGTTTTGAAAGCTATGTGAACTGCACAGACTCAAGTCTAAAAGTTTCAGCAGAGAACAAATTAGCAACTAAAGAGCTAGAGATCTTTCTTGGGATATTTTGGCAAAGAATGTGGCTGCCTTCTGTCCTTGTTTTGAAATATTTACCTGAGGCTAAATTTAAAAATAATTGACTAATTTTATTGGACTAATTCAAGACAGCCTGTTGCTGACTCTGTCCCATGGCTGCTGGTAATCACACTTACCAGCAGGTGGATAAGGAAAAGGGGCAAGTGTGGCCTAAAGAAATACAAAACATATAGTTTAAAGAGAAAGGAAGAACATTAGGAAATTTAATGTTGAACCAAAAAGTTTTTCTGAAAAGATTAAAGAGAGATTCTGTCCAAAATGGAGGGAGGGCTTCTCTTCAGGTGAGACCTTGCTCTGCTGAGCTTCCAACTTGTAAAAAGAAAAGGCCTAAGAAATTTTATTTTTCAAAAAGATGCCAACCCACGAAAGCTGCTATGATTGTGATTCAAGGGTGTGAGAATTCACTCCAAGTAGGCAGTCAAACTTGACAATGCCCAGATGGTTCTAGTATTAGAGTCATGAAGAATACTTCAAGTCAAAGGGTTGTTGATTCTTCCTCTTCAGTTAAGGAGAGTCAGAGGTCAAGCTTGTGGCAAGGGTATCCCTAAATAGAGGCCCCAAGAAGTCATTGTGTAAAAGGTGTCAAAGGCAAGACAGCATTGTGTTGATTCCAAGTTGTTAGAGGTACCGGAGTCTTGGGATGCTGTATGCAAAGCAAACTGCATACAAGGAGGAAAACTGGCCCAAGAAAGAGAAATAAGTTGCAGGCATAAAATCCTGAAGGGCAGAGCCATCTAAGCCCTTTGACATTGGACAAAGAGCTACAGAATTTGAAGTCTGCCCTGCTGGGTCTGGCTTCGGCCCCATATTTCCTCACTATGCTTCTGTTTGTCCCCTTTGGAGCTGTAGTTAGTAATCTGTGCCATTGGGTGCTGGAAGAATGCAATTGGCTTTTTATTTTATATCAGATGACAACTGAGAGGTTGTCTTCCATCTCAGAACAGGTGAGATTTTTAGACTGTGTTGAGATGATAAAAATAACTATAAGGACTTTTGAAGTTGGACTAAATGCAGTTTGCATGATGATATGTCCATAAACCCATGGGAGCCAGGGAATGGAATATGATGATTTGAATGAGAAGGCCCCCTATTGATGTAGGAAGTCCTTCTATATATGTGTTGCTTTTATTGGTTAATGAATAAAGAAACTGTTCCAGTCAGTGGTTTAGCAGATTAGAGCTAGGTGGGGAAACTAAACTGAATGCTGGAAGAACAAAGGTAGAGTCAGGAGAAGCCATGTAGCCCCACTGGAGACAGACACTCAAACTTTACCCAGTAAACCACAACCTTGCTGCCATACACAGATTAATGGAGATGGGTTAATTTAAGATATGAGTTAGCCGGAAATACACTTAAGCTATTGGTCAAACAGTATTGCAAATGATATGGTTTCTGTGTGATTATTTCGGGGCTGAGCAGCTGGGAACAAACAAGTGGCCCCTACTACACCTCATGAGATGAGATGCTTGGGTACTTGGTCCTTAGTCGATGAAGCTGATTAGAAAGATGGAAGAGGTGTGGCCTTGTTGGAAGAGGCGAGTCGCTGTGAGCAGGCTTGGAGGTTTCAAATGGCTCAGCAGTCCCTCCTCTCTCTCTCTCTCTCTCTCTCTCTCTCTCTCCTCTGCATAGTTGTGTATCAAGTTGTGGGCTCTCAGCTGTGCCTTTCCCCTAGCCATCATGATCTCTAGTCCTCCGAAGAATAAGTCAAGTTAAGCACTTGTTTTTGGAAGTCTCCTTGGCCATCGTATTTTATCACAGCAATGTGAAGGAAAGCGAGACAGGCCACAGGCAGCTGCTCCTTGGTTGGTGCTGCACTCTAACCGGCTAGCCACTCCGTCTCCATCCAGGAATTCTGTGGTAGCACTGCGAAGGAGAACAGTGTGGTAATTCTCTGACTGTTCGGTGCATTTGTTCTGCCAGTGTCCTTGGAGGCAAAGGTTCATTGGCTCTGCCCTGCTCTCATCTCCAGACAGAACAGTCCTCAGCAGCTCATTTTCCAGTGTTGGTCCTGGCCCAATGGCCTTTCTGGGAGTGTCCTGATTCTCCCACTGGGATGACACTAAGCATATTGACCTTCCTTTTCATTTTTCAGTCTGCTTCTTCTTGGGCCTTTTCATCTTTCTCAATTGATGAGAACTTTATTGTAGCCTCTAATAGTTGGCTGCCACCCACTCCAGAGAAGCTCTGTAGCTTCTGGGGTTTGTATTAGATGTCTCCCAGGAACTGAGCAACAATGATTATGGCAACCGGTTTGCTGATTCTCAGCTGTTTCTGGGTTGACAGAGGGCAGAAAAATAGAATGCTTCACTTAGCCTCTCGGGATCTGGCTCTTCTCAAGTCCCGAGAGCGCCTCTGAGGATCTGCTCGTGCTCCCAGCCCCTTTAAAAAGGGTAACACTTGAGCATCTGAAATTCCCAGCCATCATTAGGGTCCCAGTGGTGGTGTTCCCTGGGGAAGGAACTGATGCTGGGCTGAAGACTCCGAATTTACAGTTCCTTCTGGGGAGTGTCCCTATGATCATCTCAAGACAGTCCTGTCTATGGAAGTCTGCAGCGTTCTTCACTATGAAACAGAGTCAGGAAAACCTGGTGCTACTCAGTCCGCATGGACTTGTAGCTCTGAATGATGGACAGCGTTAGATCAGTTGTAGCCTGATGTTTCTCGGTAATGAAACACTATAGTTTTTCCAGTTCAAGAGCTCAGTGGTGGGGGAAAAAACTTACATGTGAAGAAGCATTGTTCCCTTGGGCACAGCTGTCCTAGCTGGAGTTACTATTGCTGTGGTGAAACTCCATAACCAAAAGCAAATTGGGGAAGAAAGGGTTTATTTGGCTTACACTCCCACATTGCAGTGTACCACTAAACCAGAAACCAGAACAGGACCTCACAGAGGGCAGAAACCCAGAGTCAGAGTCAGGAACTGATTCAGAGGCTATGAAGGAAAGCTACTTACTGGTTTGCTCATCATGACTTGCTCAGCCTGCTTTCTTATAGAACCTAAGACCACCAACCCCGTGATAGCACCTACTCTAATAGGCTGGGCCCTTCCTGCCATTGGTCATTGAGAAAATGCCCTACAGCTCATGGCCATGTTCTCAATTGAAGTTCCCTCCTTCCAGATGACTCCAGCTTGTGTCAAGTTGACATAAAACTGTCAGGACAGCAGCCATCTTGATTACGGTAGGTGCTCCTCCACAAGCTTCCCTCGGTTGCATTTGTACATTTGTAAGGCATCTTGGTATCTGTGGGGAGGGGGAGTTGCCAGCAAAGTCCTCTTGTTGTTTCCTGGCTGGAGTGTACAGGGTTAGACTGGAGGCTCACAGTGGCTCCAGTCAGGGGTGACTCAGATGACTTCACAGGATGGGTGCCTTTAGGGGGTGTAGATGTTCTTTGGTGGATGCTTCAGTTGTGGGGGCTGTGGGGCATGCAGGAGGCAGTGGAGGATACAGTGAGACTTAAGGTAGGAGAGAGTCCTCCAATTCCTCAGGCAAAAGTGCCTTCTTGGTTCTGGTCAGCATTTTGAAGGAGTCTGTATCTGGGCCATCAAGACTTTATAGTTCCATTCCAGACAGGGTTTCAGCTAAGGTGGAAAAAAAAAGACTATGTTTTGTCTGCAGTCAGTGTAGGAGGATTGGTCTGGGCATCATAGACCCCACCCCATGACAATTCTAAACAACCTGCTAACTAGTTCTTTATCTGGTGACCCTTCAGAGGGCTATCCCACTCCTAATGAAGGCCAATATATTTCACAGAATGTTCAGGGTTGCTAGGAGTCGACTTAAAACTAAGAATATGTCTTTTTGAAAATTTTATCATATGTTTTAAGGGAGGTGTACTTTGCTTGATACCCATTTTGTCCATCTAAAAGATGACAGTCACACACAGCAGGAAAGAAGGAGTAAGCAATTGCTTCGTTTATCACTGGCCATGCTCCCTGGAGGAGATTTCAGGTACCTATTGGCACTGGTGGGAATACACAAACTCCAGCATCAGGACCATTCCCAGGGCCACCGGAAGTCATACGAGGACTGCCATGAGCAATGAATTGGGATTGCACAGTCATCTCCACCTATGGTTGAGACCAACCTCTCCTATTGTCCCTCTGACTCCCACTCAGAGCCTCCCACCTGCCACTTCATGCTCTGGAGTTGCATTCTGTCTCCTGAGACTACTCGGGCTAGACAGGCTCTCCTGCCACTTAGGGACAGACATACCGAAATGACCCTGGTTTCTTGCCAGTCTGATGGGAATCAGTCCCTAGGCTGGAGGCTGAGCCTTACTGGGTCCTTTGTGCTCTCAGAATCCTTGACCCAGTACAAAGGGAAGGATAGCGAGGTCACCTCTCCCATCATCCCATGGCTCCCATCCCATCAACAATGAAGATGAACCATTGTCTCCAAATCCCAGAAGAGAAGCCAAGAGAGGTAAGTAGATTGTTGCAGAGAGAGATGGGTGCCGAAGCTTCCTGTCAAAGGGGAAGCTTTGCTTGTGTCAGCATTGGTCAATGAAGTCATGAGCAAAGACTGAGCTCTGAGTACATATATAAGGAATACGTCCTTATATACCCTTTGTTAGTTCCCGTGTACATTTAAGCCTTGTTGTGTCCCTTATACCACAATGTACATTCTGACCGGGCAGTCTGTGTTACAGGGTCATGACAGAGTCCTATATGCACTCAAATACCGATTATGCCATGCTGCCTTCCTTTTGCTCAGAGAGGGCCCTTACCCCAAGGTAAATTTCAATTTGACTATGTACCTGGAACATTCCCAGCTCTTCATAATCACTGAAGTTCTAATCAATTCATCGGTCTTGAGGAAGTTTCTCGATCTGAAAGTTCAGCTTCTTTCTGAGAACCTTCATTCACAAAAGACAGAATGATAAATAGACAGATAGATGATAGATAGATAGATAGATAGATAGATAGATAGATACAGACAGATGATACATAGAGATAGAGATGAGAGAAATAAGTGATAGATATACATTGACAATAGATAGATAGATAGATAGATAGATAGATAGATAGATAGATAGATAGA
>JABTXL010001975.1:625300-640787 GCA_025134845.1 Neodon shergylaensis | reverse complement strand
AGATAGATAGATAGATAGATAGATAGATAGATAGATAGATAGATAGAGGTGAGATAGATAGATGATAGATATGATAGATAAATATACATTGCTAATATAGACAGGTATAGATAGATATACATTGCTGATATAGATAGATAGATAGATAGATAGATAGATAGATAGATAGATAGATAGATAGATGATAGATAGATAGACATTGCTGATGTAGATAGATGAGAGATAGATAGGTATAGATGATAGGTAGATATGAGAGATAGATAGACAGTAGATAAATATATCATAGGTAGATAGAGATAGAGATGAGAGAGATAGATGATAGATACACATTGATGATAGATATGAAAGATAGATATGATTGACAGATATAGATATTTGATATAGATAGGTATATACATTGCTGAGATGATAGATAGATAGATAGATAGATAGATAGATAGATAGATAGATAGAGAAATAGAGAGATAGAGAGATAAACTAATAAACAGCCTCAGAATCTGCCATCTTCAAACTAAACATCCAGGGATACTGGATGGTATAATCCAGAGTTTAAAAGCCTGAGAACTGGAGTAGTTAATGCTGTAACTCCCACTAAGGAGCAGAAGAGTGGCCCCGGCATGTGCAACAAGGTAGGTAAAACCCAGTCTTGCCCCCCTCCTCCCTTCATTCTTTGCAGGCCCTCTGCAGACTGGATCATGTCCCCTCACACTGAAGATGGGTATGCTACTGAGTCCACCAGTTCCAACCTTAGCTTCACCTGGAAACACCTGACGACATCCCCAGAGGCAGTGTT
The DNA here is from genome assembly GCA_025134845.1 of Neodon shergylaensis. Taxonomy (NCBI): domain Eukaryota; kingdom Metazoa; phylum Chordata; class Mammalia; order Rodentia; family Cricetidae; genus Neodon; species Neodon shergylaensis. The sequence continues at coordinate 639,994 of JABTXL010001975.1, read as the reverse complement.
CCAATGGCTTTGTGACCCACTCAGGTTGACCCAAAGTTGACCCACAGTGCAGTGAGAATGTTTCCTATTCTTTTAATGTTTTTATATCCACATGCTACTCTGACATGGTTGACTTTTTCAAACTGCAGACTGAGCTGCAGATACCTTAGGTTCTACTCTGAGGACCCTTTTTGAAAACTTTTGGCTTAGTCAAACAAAAGGAACTTTCCTGCAACAGAGGTTCACTTAAATGCTGTGGGAGGACCAAACTGAGTGAGAATCTAGAGAATGGAATTTCCAGCTCTGAGCCTGATGAGGCCGAGCCCAAGGCTAGGAGTAGTGTGCTCTGTCCAGAGGATGCATGCACTGTGTGAAGTTGGTCCTCTTAATCTTCCACTGACCTGTGAGCATCTTCCATCTCCGTGGAATGTTTTTATACACGCACGCTGCAGTAGTCACAGGAGGATGGTTGGCAGCTGCCCATCCCACAGCTGAGTCAGTCTCCCACATGTTGAGGTGGTTCTATCCCTATCCCTGTGTTGAAGAGTAGTAAAAAGTAGAAACGTTTGTAGGATAACCCAGTGAGAGAGACCTCAGCTTTTGTCTGTGGATGCAGCTCAGCAGTCGAGCCCTGGAAGACAGCAAGTGCCTATGTTTAGTCCCCAACATTGCAAGACATAAAATGGAAGGAGAAAGAATCCCAGCTTTTATGCATACAAGCAGAGCGCATTCAATGGGTGCTAAAGCCTAGGAAACTCAGAGCCTGAGCAGCCCCCTCCCCCATGAAAGCAGTCTCCTCAACTCAAAGTTCATCTCCACCTCACTTAGGTCTCCAGAGCCAAAGGAACCTCTCTGCCCTCTCATGCAGAGTCCTTCAATGTTTGGCTCAACAGATGTTTGCTTTTCATGTCCTAGAATGAAGCATCAAGTGAGAACTCTACACACCAACACACATGCACACACATACACGCATGCACACACACATGCACACACATACACGCATGCACACACACATGCATCCATACACATGCATAGACACACATGCATGCACACACACATGCACACGCAGGCACACACATGTGCATTCACACATGCATTGCGCACACACATGCAGACACACCCACATGCGTGTGCACTCACATGCACATAATTAGAACACTAAGTTGTACCAAGATCAATGTCCTGGTTGCCACAACTGTTCTCTCAATATGACTTTCAAGGAAGCCCTGGGGGAAACCAAGCAGGTAAGGAATCCTTCATGTATCCCCAATGTTGTTTCTCGCAATTGTATGTCAGCTCCAATTATCTCCACAAAATTTGATTAGAAAAAAGTCCTATCTACCTGAAGCCCATTTCTACTTTCCAGTAAAGGCCCTTTTTCTGCACAGTTCGAGCTGGCTGAGAACCATCTGTGCCGGTGTTTCTTCCTCGCTGGCTGTGAGCCACTATGCAGCATGTTCCACTGTCTTGAATACTGCACTCAGTAGTAGCTATAACCAGAATGGAAGGGTATGAGCTAAGAGGGATAAACCACATCCCTACGCCAAAAATATCAGGTGTGGCTGTGGTGGGCACACTCGGAGTCCATGAATCTGAAATATCACCCACCAAAATCCACACTGTAAATCTCAGTTCTGCTCAAGAAACCCACGTTAGTTCACAACCTAAATTACAGATTGGACAAAATGGGAGCTGTGCTTCTAGATAAACACTTAACTCCTACACAGCCAGGCCTCCTGTTCCCACTCAGGTTCAAACTGACACTTCCTCATGGGAAAATTCCACCTTCACAGAGTCAATGATTGGACTGGCAAAATTCTCATTTCCTCATCTTAGTTTTGTGTATATATATCTTTGTAGAAAACAAAGAAAAAGGATTTTTAAAAATTGACTCAGTTTCCATCTTTGGAAAGGGCTTCTGATCTTGGATCACAATCTGACTTCACAAAAAACAAGTGTTGTTTTTGTTTTGAAAGCAGGCTGACTTGCTGGCTTGGTGTAGTGATATTTTATTGTATTTTAATAAATAAAACTTATCTGAATTTCAGAGTGTAAAGATAAGCTACTTGAGGCCAGGGAGTGGTGGCACACATCTTTAATCCTGGGATTTAGAAGATAAAGGTAGAGGGATCTCTTTGAGTTCAGGGTTACCCTGGGCTACACAAGATTGATCCAGAAACAGATCCAGGTGGTGGCGGCTCACACCTTTAGTCCCAGTGCTAGGGAGGTGGAGACAGGAGCGATATACCTGGGCAGAGAGAGGAATATAAAGGGGAAGAGACAGGGACTCACTGGAGTGTGGAGTCTGAGGTTTGGTGGAGACACAGTGCAGTCCAGGAAGTCTGAGGATTGCTGCTGCGGTCTGAGCATTGGTAGAGGTGACGGGCTCTCTAGTGGCTTACTGCTCTGCTTCTCTGATCTTCTGCTTTATCCCCTGTATCTGTCTCTGTCTCGTTATTACTCCTACTACAGTTTGCTTCTTCTCACTTTTTTTTTATTAATTTTTTATTGAGAAAAAAAAAGTTTCCCCCTCCTCCCCGCCTCCCATTTCCCTCCCCCTCCTTCCACCCTTCTCCCCCTCCCCCCACTCCTCTCCCCCTCCCTCTCCAGTCCAAGGAGCAGTCAGGGTTCCCTGCCCTGTGGAAAGTCCAAGCTCCTCCCCCCTCCGTCCATGTCTAGGAAGGTGAACATCCAAACTGGCTAGGCTCCCACAAAGCCAGAACTTGAAGTAGGATCAAAACCCAGGGCCATTGTCCTTGGCTTCTCATCAGCCCCCATTGTTCGCCATGAACAGAGAGTCCGGTTTTATCCCATGCTTCTTCCGTCTCATTCCATCTGGCCTTGGTGAGCTCCCAATAGATCAGCCACACTGTCTCAGTGGTTGGGTGCACCCCTCGTGGTCCTGACTTCCTTGCTCATGTTCTCCTTCCTTCCGCTCCGCAATGGGAACTTGGGAGCTCAGTCCGGTGCTCCAGTGTGGGTCTCTGTGACTTTCTCCATCCATCCCCAGATGAAGGTTCTATGGTGATATGCAAGATATTCGTCAGCATTGCTATAGGATAGGGTCATTTCAGGTTCCCTATCCTCAGCTGCCCAAGGAACTAACTGGGGACCTCACCTTGGGCTCCTGGGAGCCACTCTAGGTTCAAGACTCTTGCCAACCCTAAGGTGGCTCCCTTAACTAAGAATTGTGCTTCCGTGCTCCGCTATCCAACCTTCCTTTATCCCAATCATCCTGTTTCCCCAAGTTTCCCTCATCCTCCCCTTCTCACTTTTCTCTCCCCATCCCCCGATAAGAAGGCGAACTCAAGGAAAAACATATAATTATCCTCTTGGCTATGGGAAGTAGACAAAATTGCCGGGTAGAAAATTTGGGATCTTGGGGGTGGGGTGGAATGGGATTCTTCTCACTTTTTATAGTGGTCTCACACTGTTGCCTAGGACGACCTTGAACGCAGGCTCCTCCTGCTCTGCCTTCTGAGTATGTGATCACAGGTGAGCCCCGCAACTGTGCTTCTTCTCTCCCCACACCTGTAGAAGGAGCTGTGGGCTGTGTTCCTCCCGCCCAGCTCCCGGCCGCCTAGCTAGCTTATACCCCAAAATAACAACACACAAATTGTATTCATTTAAGCACTGCCTGGCCTGTTATATCTAGCCTCTTCTTGGCTAACTCTCATATCTTGCTTTTACCCATATCTAGTAATCTGTGTAGCACCACAAGGTGGTGTCTTACCAGGAAGATTCTAGCCTACGTCCATCTTGGGTAGGAGCTTCATTGCATCTGCTTCCGAGAGGAGAGGCATGGTGACTGCCTAACTTCCCTTCGTCCCAGCATTCTGTTCTATTTACTCCACTCACCTATGTTCTGATAGGTTTATCAGGCCAAGCAGTTTATTAATTAACCAATGAAAGCAACAGATTGATATATGGCACTCCCACATCACACACCTTAGCTCCACGTATAGGAGTCTCGAAAGATGTTGAATCCCTGATTCTGTTACGAAATATTCATCTGGAATCTAATAACCTAGAGAGAGTTAGACATCAAGTGGAAATAAAGCATTTAGAATTAATCTATCATCATAAAGAAGTAAAAGTGGGCCAAGCTGAAGATCAAAGGAGGTAGGAAGAAAGCCAGGTAAAGTGAAAGAGGAGCTGCAGGACAGGACGTCTGGGATGTGAGAGATGCCCACTGAGAACCCAGCTCTGCTGGAGCCTCCAGTCAGAAAACCCGTAGCCTGCACCCACTGAGCCAGTAGTTGTCGCGAGAAGTGATTGTGTGCACGCATCGTTTGGTAACTTCTCTGTGAAAAACATACGGTGCTTACACAGACACACGCTTCAGGACAGAGGCGGTTCTGCACAGCTGTAATTTTGCACTGAGAAGGCTAAGATAGGAGGAAGGTAAGCTAGCAACCAGCCTTATGATACGTAAGGAAATCCTGTCTGGGAGAGAGAGACAGAGAAACAGAGACAGAGAGAGACACACACACAGAGAGACAAAGAGACACACACGGAGAGACAGAGAGACAAAAGAGGAAGGATCAATAAAAGTACCGAAAAGTGTAAGGATCTGAGTTCAATTCTCAGCTCCCACACAATGAGTAGGCACAATGATGAATCAGATTGATCAGAGGAGGAAAGTGTCTGACATTTATCTTTGGCTTCCAAGTGAACACCCAAAAAATAAAAACAAGGACACTAGGAAATTTGAAGGCAAACAGATAAATCTAGAAGAAAAAAAAACATCCTGAGTGAGGAAACTCAGCCCAAGAAAAACAGACAGGGTATGTACTCACTCATAAGTGGATATTAGCTTCAAAATAAAGGATAACCATGCTACACTCCACAGATCCAGAGAGACTAGGTAACAAGGAGGGTTCTTGTGGGGACACCCGTGTCTCTCTGGGAAGGGGAAATACATTTCATGAGTGAACTGACGGCGGGTGGCAGTGGGAACTTGAGCAAGCAGGTTGTGGGGAGGGAGGGCAGAGAGGGAGAATCCTGAAAGAGACTACAGGAGCCAGGGCATTTCTGGGCCGGGTAAACGCCTGGCACAAGAGAATCTCCTAGGAATCTACAGGAATCTGACTCCAGCTAAGACTGCTATCAGTAATGACAACATAGCCTGAACTGGCTGGCCTGCTGTGACCAGATTGGAGCCAAGCTCTACTGTCACCAGAAGCTTCGCCCAGTCACTGCCAGAAACAGAGGCAGACCCACAGTGAAACATTGGGCGGAATTCAGGGAATCCTGCAGAAGACGGGGAAGGAAGGATTGTAGGAGCCAGAGGGGTCAAGGACACCACAAGAAAACTCACAGAACCAACTAACCTGGGCTCACAGGGGCTCACAGAGACTGAATTGACAAACATGCACCTGTATGGGACTGACCTAGGCACTCTGTATATATGTGACAGTTGTATAGCTTGGTCCTCTCGTGGGATTCTTAACAGTGGGAACAGGGGCTGTCTCTGACTCTTTTACAGGCTTTTGGGACCCTATTGCTCATAGTGGGTTGCCTTTCCCAGCCTTAATACATGGGGAGGTGCAACCTGATATTTTGTTGGTTCTCGTTGGAGACCGGCCCTTTCCTAACCAGTAAAGGAGGAGGAGAGGATTAGGGGGTGGGGGCTGGGGTGGGAGAACTGAAAGGAGAGGAGGGAGAGGAAACCATGGCTGGAATGTAAAATGAATAAATAAATAAATAAATTTTAAATAAAAAAAATGGTTAAAAATAATGATAGTCTAAAAACTCATTTGTATTTTAAAAATGGGTTAGACACCTGTATGTCTTGTGGTTTCCAGGACATCACCAGGTGTTTCTTGCAGATTAGTCAAAAGAGCAGCTCCTATTTATTGAAATAGTTTAAGATGGCTATGATGGATCACACTTTTAATCCCAGCGCTCAGGAAGCTGAGGGAGGCGGATCTCTGTAAATTCAAGGCCAGCTTAGTCTACGTAGTGCGTTTCCGGACAGACAGAACTACATAATGAGACCCTGTCTTAGAAAAAAGAGAGAGAGAGAGACAGAAGAAAGGAAGGTAGGAAGGCAGGAAGGAAGGAATGGAAAGAAAAGAAAAAAGAAACAACCTAAAACCCTTGCATATTTCAAAAAAAAAACATCCCCTTCATGGACATTTTATGTGGATGAACACACACACCCCGCTGCATCATGAGCATGTCCTCACTCTCCAGTTCTGAAGATAATCAGGTTGTCAGCTGCCCCTGAGCCAGCTAAAAAGGAAAAAATGGGGCGGTGGGGGGGGGGGGGCAATGTCTTTTGGAAACTGCAAATTATGAATGATGTTTCACCGTGAGCACACAAATCTCACCTGATTCTAGCCCCCTTTTTCTCCTTCTGTGACAGCAGTGGGGCCGAAGCCTTGCCACATCACAGGAAACGAAGCCCGGTGCGGTACTGACCTTCCTCTGTAAAACGCACCGTTTTACTCTGTTTTACTTCCCCCTTTTCCTCTTCTTCCTAACTCTACACTTAATCTCGAGTACTGCAGTGGTTTTTCTTTCCTAGATGATGAATCTTGCTTCAGTAAAACAATGTGCAAAGGTTCTTTGACTAGTGGGCTCTCTTGCTCCCAGTATCGGAGGAGAGACATCATTTTATCAAGTGACATTATGTTGGAAAGAGAGCTGAGCCATCCGCCCCATGATCTTGTCTAGTCGAATGTCTGAAGATTAAAGCGCTGGCATCTTATTTCACCACGTAGCCAATGGGCCGTGTGGAGCATCCATCACCACTGACCAAATGATCTGTTGTTTTTAATTAAATCCAGCGACAGTTACCGCCACTTTTGCACTAATCTTGAGTACCACAGTGGGTTTTTTTTTTTCGTAGATGATGAATCTTGCTTCAGTAAAACAATGTGCAAAGTTTTTTTCTTATTAAATTTAAATTAGTTAGAAGAGTTCAATAAATCATCACCGGAAAGGAGAGTGAGTAAGCATTATCAGCTCGATAAATGTATCCCTGTGCGCTGAAGACTGGTTTATAGTAGCTGATAGCAGCGTGGGAGACTTACAGACCTGAACCTACCTACCGGAAGCACCTGGGGGAATATACACAAGTGTGAAACTCCAGGAGGCACAACAAATGCTCTGCCTGAGCTTCCTTCTGAAGGACTCAACTCCAACCGCAGCGCATCTGCTTCTCGCTCTGACTTGATTGCTACCTCTCCCCCACTTACCAGCGTTATTATAAAAATAAGCAGACGTTTATAGGGCCAACGTAACAAAGCCCAAGGGGTGGGGGGCTTGATAACTTAAGAAGTTCTAAGTGTCTTTAAACGGGTGGGTCACAATCTCCCCGTTTCTGTAATATTTGAAGTTCGGCTAATACATTTCTTCCGTAAAAATAGGGAAGGAAAATATAATGAGATGTGGTTTTAATAGATGAACATGTTAACAAATTACATATGGTCTGAGTGAGAGACTAGCACGCAGACTTTTGTGGTCCTGGTACAACAGTTTTACTCCAGGTTACATGTCGTTCACATGTTTGCCCATTGCAAACTCCCTGTGAAGATCCCACGATGTTATCTACACACATTCCTTTCTTAAAAATATTTTTATCATATTTATTTATTTATGGTGTGTGGTCAGGTACACGTATGCTCTCTATAGCACGTGGGTCCCAGGAATCAAATTCAGATCATCAAGCTTGGTAGCAAGTGCCGTTTCTCACTGAGCCAACTTGCCTGCCCCACACATTTCTTATGATCTCCAGGAAATGTACACACATACACACACACACACACATACATTCATCGCTCATACTCACAGTGTCTCCTTACGTGTTCATTCATGGGGATGAAATACATTACACATACACACATAGACACATATACATGCACACACAATTATATATGCATACACACTCAATCCCCGGAATGAAACACAGCATGCATTCCCTTAAATTTGGATCAACCTCTTTAGAAAAGCAAGCACATGCCATGTTCTGATATTCTCCTAGTATATTGGAGCTGGTAGCAGCATTAGGAAAGCTGTCCCGAAGGTTCAGAGAAGACATTAGTCAGTTTAAAAACAGAACTCACATCACTCATCTTTCTAGAATATCCTTTTTTTGCCTCTCTCTCCAAGAAATTAATTTAACCAGTCAAAAAACCAAATGACTGGCAGGGGGTACCAGGCATCTCTTTGACTTCTTAAATGCAGAGCACATTTGTGACTAGGGAAAGGAGGCACTGTGACAGGGTTAGGCCTGGGAAGCTACCTGAAGGGGGAAAAGGAGAAAAAGAGATTAGTTTTCGTCACCTGAGGAAAACATGTTAATGTCAACAGTACCCCCAAGAACAACTGAAGGGAAAAGCAGACTGTTATTCTGGGACAGAGTCTCACTGAGTTTTAGCCAATCACAGCAGAGAAGGCATGGCAGAATGACCTACTGATGCAGGACCAAGTGTTGGAGGCTTCTCACATCACAGAGGAGGAGGAGGAAGAAGAAGAAGAAGAAGAAGAAGAAGAAGAAGAAGAAGAAGAAGAAGAAGAAGAAGAAGAAGAAGAAGAAGAAGAAGAAGAAGAAGAAGAAGAAGAAGAGGAGAAGGGAAGGAGGAGAGGAGGAGGAGGAAGAGGAGAAGAGGAGGAGGAAGAGAGAGCACTGTGCCAACCAGGGGCCAGGCAACAACTTTCAAAGACCTAGCCCTAGTGTCCTGCTTCTGCCTATGAGTCCTAATCTCCTACAGCTTCCACAGCTTCCCCAGACACCACCATCATGGCACTGGGTACATTCTCTTCGCTGTGGAAAAATGCCTGACAAAAGCAACTTAAGAACAAAAGGATCAGTTGTGAGTCAGTGTGAGAGGATGCAGAACACCATAGCAGAGACAGGGAGGCAGCAGAAGCAGGAGCAGTCAGCGACATTGCCTCTGCACTCAGTACGAGAGGATGCAGACCACCGTAGCAGGGACAGGGTGGCATCAGTTGGAGGAGCAGCTACTCACATTGCACACTGAGTAGTGCTCAGCTCATTTTCTCCTTTCCAGCCAACCCAAGAACACACCACATAGGATAGTATTATCCACATTCCAGGCGGTCTTCCTCCTTCGCTTAAACTTCTCTGGAAGCCTCTTCATAGGCCCATTGGGAGCTGTGTTCCTATGATTATTCTAAATACAGTCAAACTCACGGTGAAGATAAAACACCACCAACAGCCAGGGAACAAGCATTCAAAATAGGAGCCCGTACTAGGCATTTCAGACCGAAGTAACAGAAAGGGTCCAGTGAGGGGTGCACCCACACACTGAGACAATGGGGATGTTCTATCGGGAACTCACCAAGGCCAGCTGGCCTGGGTCTGAAAAAGCCTGGGATAAAACCGGACTCGCTGAACATAGCGGACAATGAGGACTACTGAGAACTCAAGAACAATGGCACTGGGTTTTTGATCCTACTGCACGTACTGGCTTTGTGGGAGCCTAGGCAGTTTGGATGCTCACCTTACTAGACCTGGATGGAGGTGGGTGGTCCTTGGACTTCCCACAGGGCAGGGAACCCTGATTGCTCTTTGGGCTGACAAGGGAGGGGGACTTGGTTAGGGGAGGGGGAGGGAAATGGGAGGCGGTGGCAGGGAAGAGACAGAAATCTTTAATAAATAAATAAATAAATAAATAAAACTGAAAAAAAAGAAAGGGTCCAGATCGCCGGGTGATCTGTTATATCCAGCAGTGATCACCATTTGGCAACGATTAAGTCACATTCAGATGCCGTGGCCATCAAAGAGCAGCTTCGCGTTCATAATGTTATGCATCCCCTCCTTTTCGTGACAGTTAAGTATGGCCTCTGAAAGCTAATGATTGGTGGAACAATACACCCGGAGAGTGAAGAGACAGCCATTTGTCATAATCCCTTGACAAGGCAGTGGTAATTAGACTTGCCTCCCACAGCAAACAATTCTGTGAATGACTAATGGGCTGTAATGTGGCTCAGGCGTGAAAGGCACTTGTGATGAAACTTGACAGCCTGGGTTTGATAGGCAGGCCCCACCCGGTGGGAGGAGGGAATGGCAAGTTGTTCTGACCCCTCTGCCACTGACCTCCACCTGTGAACAATGGCAAACACACACACACACACACACACACACACACACACACACACGTGCACGAGCATGCCAAAGCAAATAGATGTCACTTGAAAACAGAGAAAACACGAAAGCAAACAGCCCGGCAGTCCTCAAGAGAAGAGGAGCAAGGAGGAAGAACTCTTCATTCACCCAAGGTTCCCGTCTGGTGCATTTGATTAAACTCCACAGAGGAGCTGAGCCTGGGAAGAAAACGAAGGACAGGATTTCCACGGCAGAATAAAGGAAGACAGAGGCCGGCAGAGACAGTTCCGAGAATCTGCTTGGAGATCTATCTGCCTTAATCCTGTGTGCAGCTTGAGGCTGCGCAAAGCCTACGAGAATGGAAGATGGACGAAATTGTAAGCTGGGTGGACGTTTCCAAGTTCTAAACAGTCAGTAGTTAGGCCTCAGCATTCACAGAGCTGATAGCCTTCGGCCCCGGCACAGGTTGCTATATTACAGTAACTAATTCGGGGCACTTCTGTCTCAGTGGTGCCTAGATGTGGGCAAATCCCCTAGGGGGCGTGAGCAATATTTACCCTTATTTGAGGTTGGCTCAACCTTGAGGCTGCTGCTCATACTTAGTAAGGAGAGGTTATGGGTGCTGCTAAGCAATATAGCACTCCCTTAGCTCTGAAATTCGCAAACGCCAGCTTGCTGCAGCGTTGCTCGGCCTCAAATCTAGTACTAGGAGACAAAGGCAAGAAGACCCGTGGAACACAGTGAGGTCCTGTCTAATCATAGCACTCGGGAGGCAGAGGTAGGCGGATCTCTGTGAGTTCGAGACCAGCCTGTTCTACAAGAGCTAGTTCCAGGACAGGCTCCAAAACCACAGAGAAACCCTGTCTCGAAAAAAACCAAAAAAAAAAAAAAAAAACAATAAGACAATCATTAGATGTCAATAAGCCCACAACAGCGGGGTCTTACTCTGCTCCTGTACTCTACATCAGCTAGTGACACTGTAGACCCTACCATAACAAAGCTTTAAAAAAAAGAATCCAGTTTGTCAGACATAGCTGCTACTAAGCTGTCATTCAAAATAGCATTCAAACTTGGGGCCAGAGAGATGATGCCTCAGGTAAAGTTGCTTGCTGTGCAGCCCTGGCAACCTCAGTTCGATCTGAGAACCCACTTATAGGTGCAAGGAGAAAACTGGCTCCAGAAATTGCTCTCTCACCTCCACATGCACACTATGGTACTGGGCACTAACACACCACACACACACACTGACATGCATGCACACACACACACACACACAGAGGCGGGGTTGGAAGAGAAAGAAATCAGCCAACTAACCAAGCAAACGAACATACACACAAATAATAATAAATAAAATATTCTTTAAAAGCACTCAAGCCTTTTAAAAACAGTCAGTATAATTCCAATATAGCAACAGAATGTGCACAGTGTCCAACAATAATGAAGGTTTAATAGAAAACGGGAAAAATTGAAGAGGTACAGTAGCCAGTATAACCAGGCCCAGAGATAACTACTGTCTTAATTAGGACTTCTAATGATGTGTTAAACACTGTGATCAAAAGCAGCTCAGAGATGAAAATGTTTATTTATTTCATCTTACACTCTCGGGTCACAATTCATCATTGAAGGAAGCCAAGGAAGGCACCTTCAGGCAGAAAATGAAGCAGAAGCCGTGGACGAACACTGCTTACTGGCTTGCCCTCCATGGCTTACTCAGCCTCTCTTCTTACATACCCTAGGACCTTTTGCCCAGGACTGACAGTGCCCACAGTGAGCTGGGTACTCCCACATCAATGATTAATCAAGAAAAGGCCCTAGAGACTTGCCCACAGACCAAGCATACCGAGACTCGACAATTCAATATAAATTATCCCAAGTGAAACACGAAGCACGGTTTAGGGTAAATGAGCAGAGCCCCACTGATGTGTTAGCCAGTGTAAAACGGTGTGTGATGCGCAGAGTCCCAGAAATGGGAGATATTCAAAGAATTAATGGTCCCTTTAGTTTCTTACAAATTTGATGACTATTTCTAATATCAGACCCCAAAATACCCTGAAAACTTCTGACCAAGATATATCAAAACCACTTAATAACCAAACCCTAAAAGTCATGAGGACTTAAATAGGAAAGGGAGTAGAAGGATAGAAATGGGGAGGAATAGGGAAGAGGACAGGAGGGGAGAGGGGAGGAGTACAGGTCAGGAGCAGGGAGGAGTACAGGGGAGGAGGAGGGAGGAGGAGTACAGGGGAGGAGCAGGGAGGAGGAGTACAGGGAAGGAGCAGGGAGGAGGAGTACAGAGGAGAAGCAGGGAGGGGTACAAGGGAGAAGTACAGGGGAGGAGCAGGGAGGAGTACAAGGGAGAAGTACAGGGGAGGAGCAGGGAGGAGGACAAGGGAGGAGTACAGGGGAGGAGCAGGGAGGAGGAGCAGGGAGGAGGACAGGGGAGGAGAAGGGAGGAGGAGGACAGGGAAGGAGCAAGGAGAAGGAAAGGGCAGAAGTAATCACAACTGAAAAAGTGTGTGAAGAAGTCATATGGAAACCAAGAGCTCTATAAGCTAAGCAAATAACACACGTTTCTTAAAAGTCATGAGCGTTAAATGCTCACTGCCTAACAGAGACCACGTGAACAGAAAGACAAGGAAAGACCTTTAAAATATTCAAAGACAAAGCTTTTAACTCAGGGATTTAATATTCACTGAAAACTTTTTTTTTTTCAAAATGAAGCAATAACAGTTAAGAAAAAGCTGCTTTTCCCCTCAAGTGTTAAGAATGAAGCCCAGAGCATCAATCCACAAGCAAAGCCTTAGTACTGGGCCAGGGTCCCAGACCCCCAGAAGGTATTTTTTAAATAAATGGAATAGAGAAATGTTGTCACCAGCATGCCGCTCTTTCAAGAACAACAACAAAGCTCTTTGGCCCAAGAGGGATAATAAGAGACAATGAATCCAACCTGTGGGGAAAGGAAAGGTGATGTGGGCCCCTGTCTGTCTCCGTGCACTGTTGGCTCTGCTCTTGTGAGTGGAGAACAGGTGAGCCCAGTGGTGGAAAGGACTCGTCAACCCCGACCCGTTGCTCTGATGTTGAACTTGGGCAAGATGAGCAGTGTTGGTTCTGCACCTCACATGGCCTTCTCTAAAGCAAACTCCCCGTCGTTACACACATCTGTAAGCCAGCAAAGGTAGAAGATGAGTTTAAGGCCAGTCCAGGTACAAAGAAAGACCCTGACTCAAAGAAAATAAAAAGGTAAGAAGTTCAAATTGACCACACAAACCCCAAGCCTCACCCTTAAATAAAATGTCCCAGTTGAGCCAAAAGTTGATATGACCTGACCCAGACAAGGGCTGCCTCTGCCTTTGTCCCATGGTCCAGCCGTACATGTTGACCCCTTCCAATCCCTTGAATGGAGCCTCCTTATTATTCTCTCCTACCTCATGGTTTCTAGATCCCAAAAATGAGCCTCCTGTACCAGCTTCCCACTCCATGTCCTGGCCTGCCCTCACCAAGCTCAGTCACCTTTCTTCACACCTGGGGCACTTCCCTGAGAGCTGTCCCGGACTGTCCCCAGGAAGGATCTCACAGCACCTCCCCTCCCTGGAGCAGAGAAACCTCTTGTCCCTGTGAGTGTCAGATTGCCCTGACTTTCAGCATGGTTGTCAAGGAGAGGAGGGCAAAGCCAAGACTCTACTGGTCCTCTTTTATGATTGAGACCTACAACTCGGCAGAATGACTACCTGTGAGTAAACATTTATAGAGTATTACAGAGTAAAAGCTTATCAAATATTGATTAAAAACCGATGTGGAGAGCTCTCAAGCACCCTCTCCAAGAGTGTTGCCTTTTGTAGTTGGAAACAGGCTCCCACAGTACCTAGAGAGGGGCAGGGACCGCACTTCACAGGTCCCTGTGAATTCCAGGGAAGGAAAGAGATCTTTGAAGCCAGTCTGTGGAGAGAGACGAAAGAGCTATCTCTGCAGGAATTCAAAGGGAAAGCTGAGTCTTTGAAAAGAAAGAAAAGTCTACACTTATTTTAAATCCTGCCTAACCAGGAAGTGTTGTACCAGAAGATACAGAAATAGCTGGAAGATGGCAGCAGGCCAGTCATTTAGATCTTTCTTTTTCATTCTTTGGAGAAATTTTTACACGTATGAAAATTTAAAGAAGGTATACAGAGCGTTATTCTGTTCAGCCGCATCGATGTCTTTTCGTTTTACCTTAGCAACTAAACGAAAACAAGACCATTCCTGCTGTGTCACCAGAAACTCGTGAGATTTCCTCACATCTGGTGTGAAACTGGCTAAGGCCACGAAGTTTTTTTGTTGTTGTTGTTCTCCTGAAGCCTGAAGTGTACAATTTTTTTGCACATGGGAAAGCTTTCTACCATCAGGAATGCAAGCAATCACACTGACATGGAAGGTTTTCTCTTCATGAGCAGACCCCTGCACTGGCTATTCAGGGGCTGCCTTCCTGTCCGACTTCTGGGACTTTGTGAATCTCAGAAAAGTTTGTAAAAGCTTCAAAGTACAGCTCTGCCCATTAAATTTTCCTGTCTTGAAGAGAATTCTTTAAGGATATGGTACTTTTTTGCAATCCTACCTTTCTTCTTCTTCTTCTTCTTCTTCTTCTTCTTCTTCTTCTTCTTCTT
>JABTXL010001975.1:613468-625290 GCA_025134845.1 Neodon shergylaensis | reverse complement strand
TTCTTCTTCTTCTTCTTCTTCTTCTTCTTCTTCTTCTTCTTCTTCTTCTTCTTCTTCTTCTTCTTCTTCCTCCTCCTCCTCCTCCTCCTCCTCCCCCTTCTTCTTCTTCATCTTGCTGTAGAGTTTAGAATAAATAGATCTTTTTAAAGATCATCTTTTATTCCTCAGACTGTTACAAAATGTTCTACTCTGCCAGGTGTGGTGACTCACCAGCAATTACAATACAAATGACAGCAGATACATCTGCACTAGGCCCAAATCCAGGTCTGCAAGCACAAACTTCCTTGCTTTACCAAGGGGTGCAACTCAGATGTTTCTCCTAACACGTTCCCTCCGCCCCCATGCATCCATACATGTGTACATACCTTCATGTATGTGCATATTTCATACAGAGGCATAATCAAATACCACACTGGTGTGCACAAATGCACATAACCACAGCCATACATAGATACAGACTGACATAGCCCAGCAGTAGATTCAGGATAGCTGTTAGAATTTCCCTGAAGCAGGTTGAGGAGATGGACCAGGCAGTAAAATGCCTGCCATGCAAGCATGAAGACTCAAGTTCAGGCTAAATTCCGGGTGTGGCATTGCACATCTGTAACCCCCCCACCCCCCACTGAGGATTTGAACAAAATGGATCTCAAGGTCTCAATGGTCTGCCAGGCTAGCCAAATTGATGAGCTCCAGATTCAGTGAGAAGCCCTATCTGGAGAAATAAGGGGAAGAGTGACAGAAGTCTCCCAACATTGACCTGTACCACACCCGTGAAGCAAACAAGCTAATTAAAAGATGCAGGATCAAATCCCACTTAGAATATTTCAGGCACATTTTAATTAAAGTAGCACAGGTGGGCAAATCCCCCTGAATGTTGCCAGCAGGTGCTGTATCTGATACTGAAACACGGTCCAGATAAAGTAGAGGACACACAGGGTTAGAGCAAACGATAATATGCCCAAGACCCAGGAGATCATATTCATCCATATTAGTCTTGACATCTTCATTCCGAATCTTTACCTGAACTGGCTGCAGGGATAAGGAGCCGGGTCAGCTGGGTACAAGGTGGGTTTCTTCTGTACAAGTGGGTTGGATACAAGTACTCAGCAGGCTGGCTGTGGGACCACCTCGGTGGCTCAGTCAATACCCTCGGTAGTCACTGAAACTACAACCAAGCGTCACCCAGAAAGGAGCTGCAGGGCAGCTGGCTTTACAGAGCTACTCCTGCCTCGGTGATGTCAAGTTTGATGTCAACTTGACGAGAGCTAGAATCATCTGAAAGGAGAGAACCGCAGGAGAGGAAAATGCCTCTATAAGCTCCAGCTGTAGAGCATTTTCTTAATTAGTGATTGATGTGGGAGGGCCCAGCCCATTGTGGGTGCTGCCTCCCCTGGGCTGGTGGGTCCTGGGATCTATAAGAAAACAGACTGAGCAAGCCAGGATGAGCAATCCAGTAAGCAACAACCCTCTATGACCTCTGCATCAGCTCCTGTCCATGCCCTGTTCGAATTTCTGTCTTGGCTTCCTTCAGTGATGTACTATAATGATGGGGAACAAAATTATTTATTTCCTCCCCAGCTTGCACTTTGGTCTTGGTTCTTCATCATGGCCATCAGTCCCTGTCTGACTTCTTAGTAAAAGGTCTCAGAGCAAGCCTCCAGGACAAACATTGTTTTTTCAGTTAAATTCTTCCACTGTGTAGTGTGGGAACAGCTCTTACCCAAAATTCACAGTGGAAGACACGAGATGCCATCATAAATAAATACAATGCTTTTAAGATCTCTAAGTGGGCTAAGAGACCCACCCCTGTTTGTGGGCCCTGTGTTATCTAATAAGAGAACAGGATCAACATCAGAAAAACACTTGTAGCTAGGCCTGTGACAATTACAACTGTATGATGTGTCTGGACTGCAAACAAAAATAGCATGAACCTCCTTCAGAGTGCCTGTGATATTCACCCAAAGACCACAGAACAAAAGAAAGCTAGGGTAGGCTGGGATTTGATTGCCTCAGACCTGATGAATTTCCCCTCTGTTCTGTTGAGAATCACTGAGGTCTACAAAAGCACACAACTGCAGGGTGGGTGTTTGCTCGTTACCTTGGTAAATTTTGACATAGAAAATACTTCAAAAACTGTCATTCTTGGTTCTGTTTTTATAACTTGAAACTCATGGGTGTCATCAAACACATGGCCTGAACTTCAAACCCAGCAGTGATGAGGTGATGCTCAACTTTTGTTGAGCAGTGAAATTGCTGGGTTTTGCATTCTCTTTCAGATCTGGTAGGAGTGGACTGTTCTCTGGACAAACCCCGGAGAAAGGCCACATGAAGGGCTGTGTACTGGCCATGGTATGAAGATTACAGATTCAGCATTTTATTTCTCATTTTTAAAGCTTTGCTGAGGTACTCAAATATAACTCTCTGTGAGCTATATTTAATGCCTGAACAGCAGTGTTACTGACCAAGTTCATATAGAATCTCAGTCTTCATGTTTATAGGGTCACCTCATTCACCATCTCTGCTGAAGAAATATACTGATTCAATGAAATATGTTTCCTTATTAACAAGATAGAATCCATATTGAATAATTTTCACATTATTGTTTTAGTCAATTGTTTTAGTCAACACTGTCTTCATTTAATTTTTTAGATGTTTTTACCCGCATGCCATAATGCTCAAATTGAGCACTAGCTATAGGCTATGCATGTTAAACACATACACAAAAGATATTCTATGTATTCTTTATTTATTATTGGAGTTGTTATTGCTGTTTTCAATACATTCTAACCTCAGTTTACCCTCTCTCCACTTCTCCTTTTCCTCAGCCCCTCCCCTGTCCCCCAGATCTACTCTGTTTCCCTTCAGAAAATATCAGGCCTCCCAGGAATATCCACCAAACACGGCATAAAAAGATAAAATAAGACTAGATACAAACCCTCATATCAAGAGTAAGCAAGGCGACCCAGTAAGAGGAAAACGATCCCAAAAACAGCTGCAAGAGTCAGAGACACCCCTAATCTCACTGTTAGAAGTCTCACAAAAATACAAAGCCTCACAACCATAACATATATTCAGAGGACCTCACACAGATCCATGAGGGCTCCATGATTGTCCCTTTAGTCTCCGTGAGCTCCTAAGAGCCCTACTTAGTTGCAGTCTGAGGGCCAAAGATACTCTGTCTATAAGTAAAGCTTTTCAAACCCTGTAAGTCACCAAAGAGCTGGTACAGGACAGCAAAAGAATCCTTTTCAAAGTATACTTTCTCTGTGCAAATTATTCTTTTTTTTTTTTGAGGGGTTGGCAATAGTCAAGTAATAGCACCAATTAGAACTATACAAAACACAGAATTTAGTTCCAAAACACAACTATCTATCAGCTCCCCAGACACATACATAAACATATATGTTTACAGATGCATATCTATATTCCTGCACGTCATTTTCACTTATGAAAATGTAAAGGAGTTCAAAGCAGCAATTTCTGAATCATCTTAAATGAATTATATCCCTGATACTCTGTTAATATTAGAAACTAGGATTAGGGTATGGCTCTATGAGGTTCAAGTCAGTGCACTACAGAAAAATTGAATGACTATGAAAAACTGTAAACTAGATCCTTTAAAAAAATGTCTCATATTGCCAGATGTGCTGATACACACCTTTAATTCAGCACTTAGAGGCAGAGGCAAGAGGATGTATGTGAATTGCATGCCAGTCTGATCTACATAGTAAATTCCAATTATTAGGCTGGGAGAAGAACTCCAGAAGAGAGTTCTTCCTCAGCATGTTTGGGGTCCTGGGTTTGATCATCAACACAGCAAAACAAAAGGCTAATTTAGAAATAAATTAAACTCATTGTGAAATGTTTTAGGGTTCCTATTGCTGTGAAGAGATAGTGACTATGGTAACTTTCAAGAAGGAAAGCACTTAGTTGGGTGGCTTACAGTTTCAGAGGTGTAGTCCATTATCATCATGGTGGAACATGGTGGCATGCAGGCAAACATGGTGCTGGAGAAGTCGCTGAGAGTGCAGAAGGAGCTATATCTTGATCCCACAGGCAACAGGAAGCGAACTGACTCAATGGGTATAGCTTGAGCCTAGGATACCTCAACGCCCACCCAGACAATGACATACTTCCTCCAACAAGGCTCCACCTACTCTAATAAGACCACACATTCCATTAGCACCTCATCCTTTGGGGGCCATTTTCTTTTAAACCACCACAGAAATCTTGCTGAATATTTGCTCCTGTTTGCTCACAGCTGTCCAAGACTACAGTCTAGTTCCCGTGCACAAAATAGGCTACTTGTGCTATAATTCACCAGGCATCAGATAATCATGGCTGCTCATAGAAAGAAATCCAGCATGTCTCAGAGAGACGACTGGGAAATACCAACTTTCTACTACAACTCCTGGGCATTTATCCTTGCTCCTCACTGGGGAGAAGAAGGAATTGTCAGACTTTGAGTACAAGGTAGCAAATGGATTGTTGAGTCAGATGTTAATTAACTACTTTGTAAATACCTTAGCCAGTCTCTTTGCTGAGGGATCCCCTGGATCTTCAGCATTTTAATGAGCTCTGGGACTCTGCAGAGGAAGACAAAGAAACAGAACTTGCAGCCTCTTACAAATGTATTAACCCCCAGGTTTTATTTTTTTACTGAGCATAGTACAATCAGTCAAGTGTCTTTCCTATGTCAGGCACAAGAGAGGACTCTTAGGCATTTTCAACACAGCCTAGGTTAGAGAGTCAGTTGGAACTTTCCTCTAGTTCCTCTAAACAATGGTCCCACCTAGTTGCTGACACAGAGTTCTGCTCTCTCGAGGTTATTGTCAACAGGTGTGGCTAACAGCAAGACTTTGTGCTGCAGGAATAGAGAGAATTAGATTGTTCCTACCTCAAACAAGAGTCCAAGGATCCAACTAAGTTCCAGTTCCCCTTTATGGAGATTACTTGGGATTCCACCTAGGGAGTAGTTTGCCTATAGAATTTTTTGGTCTAGGGCGTGAGCGTGACTTGGTGACTTGTTTTGTTCTAGCCACAGAATGCTTAACTATGAATGTAGCCAGGACTTCTAATTGGTAAGTTCATTTCCTTGTATCATATTAATGCAGTATTTTGACTTACTCCTACATTTTGAGGTCAGGAGTATTTGAAGCAATGGGAAATTAAGCACAGGCGAATTTTTAGTACTCACTTGAATTCCCTCCCAATACTATCGTATATGTTTTTCAGTCTTTTATTTATTTATTTATTTTTGCATCTTCCTATTCTTTACTATATTTCTAAATCCCCTCTATCCTGCCAAGAGGTATTTTTGTCGTGGCTGGTCCCTGACAAATGCATAGGTGTTTGGAGACATTTAAGACCCAAACTGTGGGGGCCAAAATGCAGACCCATCTCTCACCTTATCTGACCATCAGAGAGTTTGGGGAATAACAAGGCTTAATCACACCTAGCTCAGGAGGTGGCTGTCTAGCCCCTTTTTGAAGTTAAGAAAGCTCTGATGATGGGAAGTCTCCTGCTCTCATGTTATCTTCTTTCCCAGTTTACATTTGATATAAAAACTGTGAATAATCTCTGAACCTCCCTCCTGATGCTGCCTTGTGGTTTCGATCTTTCTTTTCTCATGCCCCTACTCTGGTAAGAAGGGTTTATGTTAAGGCCAGTCTTCAACACCAAACCATACTAGGCAAATAGAAAATCAAAGTTTCTTTCCGGATATCAGCACTCTACAGGCTGCCACTGTAGACCACGCTTTGAGCCCCCAAGGGAAATGTCTTTGAATGAAACCATAAAATAAGAAATTAGTGATGGGGACCCAGATAGAGAAACCCAACAGAGGAGGCCTGCAAGAAATCAAAGTCACAGGTCATAGAGAGCGAGAGAGAGACAGCTATCCAAGGAGTGTCTGGGAATAAATGTGGCTGATAGTCCAGGAGGGGAGGAAGACACAGGGAAGAGGCAACTGAGAAGGTGGAAGAAGAAGAGCTCTACATATCCCAGGACCAAAACTGTTTAAAGTGTCTTGGGAATCAGATGTCTTTCTGTATCAGCTCTTATCAGTGCCCTTATGGCTGTCTTTCTGCCTGGTGTGCAAATCTATACTATCAGTTTCAATGTTCTTGACAATCTGATTATCGTTTTTCCACGTGCAAGTGGCAAACTCCAGCATCATTCCACACCATCCCTTTCTTGCCCTTGGTAGCTGATATAAATATTGTTACTGAGGTAGCAGTGCTGTTTTCCCAGAGTTCTAAAGGCACAGCCATCTTTCTAAAGCCCCTGCTCAGCAAACATCAGCAAGTCTCTCATGAGCACAGGCTCAAATCTGCCCACTTGAACTTATTATCCAAAGCCCTTTGCTCTAAGGCCTCACCTGCCCACTGTCAGGGACCCTGCAATCCAGCCTCTGCTCTCCTTGCCTCTACCCGTGCTGCTTTTACCGCTCCAGAGGAGCACTCCCCAACAACTGCCCGCCTTCAGTATGGCTTCCTTCAGGCTTGGTCTCTTTCTTCCTAGGGCCTAGCCGCCTGTGGCTTCTTTTCATCTCTGCCTCGTGATACATTGTTATCTATTTGCTTATTGTATCCTCCCAGGAAGCTGTGGATCTGTGAGGGAACTGCAGAATTTGCATCCCTGAAGACCTGCATGTAGTCAATGCTTAGTAAATGCAAGCTGAGAAGGAAGTGAAAATCAACAAAGAAGCAATTTCGGTATCATCCTGCTGTCTGACTTTTTACTATTCCGGGTAAATGGACACCGAGAGACACAAGAGCTGGTTGGAAAGTCTCCACTTTAATTAAAGAAAGAGAGGGATGGGAACTTGAAGGAAGAGAGAGGAGGAATGGAGCTCTGGCTCTGTCTATTGGGTGAAAACTTGCTCTGATTACTGAAAGAGAGAGGAAAGGGTAAAAAGTCAAGGCATACAATTCAGCTCATTCCTGAACTTGCAGACACAAGCCACAGTTCTATATAATAATAACCAGATTAATTAATTAATGGGGAGGCTAGAGAGATAGTTGTTTGGCAGTTAAAAGCACTGACTTCTCTTACAGAGGAGCTGGGTTCAGTTCTCAGCACCCACATGGCAGCTCAAAATCAGCTGTATCTCAAATTCCAGGGGATCCAATGCTTTCTTCTTGACTTTTCGGGCCCCAAGTACATATGCTGCGTACCTACGTAAATGCAAGTAAAACACTCATATGCTTAAAATAAAATGAAAAAATTAAAACCCAACTTTGTCTATTCTTAAAGTTGATTTTTCTGAATTATTAAATCATTGCTATGATACTTTCTATTAATGCAAAATGTTATTCTTTAAAATGCTCACGGAGCAGCAGCGAGCTCCGTCAGATCCCCAGCGGGGCCGGCGGGCGGTAGTGGGGCAGGCGTAGGGACATGTGACAGACACATAGTGTAAAATCATAACTGAGCCTTTATTACTTAGAAGAGAGAGACAGAGAGACACACGCCAAGGGAACAGGAAGGGAAGAGAGCGAGACGGGGGGGCCGGGAAGGTCAGAGGTAATGGGAGTGGGCGTGGCTTGTCTCCCAAAGAGACAGGAAACCACAACACAAAAGCTGCAGCGTTCTCTCCTTATCTGTAAGAATACATTCCAAAACCCCCAGTGACGAAAGCTGCAGACGGTGCTGCACGTCTGTGTCCTGGTAGCTTTAACTTTCAGCCTGATATCACCAGAGTCATCTGAGAAGCGAACCTCAGATGAGGAACAGTCTAGACCAGACTGGCTTGTGGGGAAGTGCCAGGATAGTTCCCTGCTGTAAGAAGGCCCAGCTCCCCCAGCTCCATGGGGGGGCAGGATAGTTCACTGATGTAAGACGGCCCATTCTGATGTGGGCGGCTCCAGTCCTGGGCAGATGTTCCTGAAAATGGATTGAGTGCTAGCTGAGGATGAACCAGCCTGCCAGCTGAGCTGTTCCCTCTGTGGGTCCTGATTTCCCTCTGCAGATGGGATGCGGGGCTCCTGGTTGTAAAGGTGGTGGAACCAGCCCTGCCTTCAAGTTCCTGCTTTGATTTCAGTCAGTGATAGATAAAAATCTAGAGTAAACCGCTTAAAAAAAAAAAAAAAAAAAGCTTCCTGGGGCTAGAAAGTTGCCTCTGTGGTTAAGAGCCCTGGCTGCTCTTCAGAAGACTCAGGCTCTGTTCTCAGCACCCCTATGCTAGTTGTCAGCTCTCTGTAACACCAGTCCCAGGGGCCGTGACTCCCTCTTCTGCCCTTGCATGCTCCCGGCATACACATGGTACCGATACATACATTGGGGCAAAACGCTCACACACATAAAATAACTTTTAAAAACTAGACCTTCCCTCCCCTGATTTGCTTTTGCTCTGAGTATTTTCCCAAAGCCTCAGAGGTTAAACTAGAACGGCATGTCCACTCTTTTCCTAGACATGTGTACACAGATTCGATGCCTTTCCCTCCCGACGGAGCATTTGCCACACATTGTGACCATAATTTCTGCAGTTTGAGATGGCTGGGAAAACCATCATCAGTGGCTTTTGGCGTTTTTACCGTAAGGTGCATGGGATTTTTTTTTTCTCATCCTCAGATTCAGCAACTTTAGCATACAATTGTTTGTTTCTTATTGAGAACTTCCACCTTGCCGCTCAAGGAAAGCACTCAGATTTCTTATGACAGTTTCTGAGCTGGCAGGGTCAATTCTTGGTGTTTAGGACAGTATTAAGTACAACAAGAATCACTTGATCATGAGCTGTAACGTGATAATAGCCGATCGAATGAATAATCTATTTAGTCACCGAGGGGCTAATGGCTAAGTAGCCTATACACAGTGGAAACTCTATGTGATTAATATCCTAGATAGGACAATGAAGGAGGTAGCCAGCCCATGTAAGAATGCATGCTCCTAGCTAGTTGATGGCCCAAACCAAAGACTTAACTGTGAAAGAAGTATCCAGTGGGTATACTTGGCTACAAGATCTGCAGGGCCGTGCCAGAAGAAATGCAGATGCTCATAAATCTTACTGAGCACGAGGCTCTGGACTCCTGCGCAGACCAGGCAGTGATGAGATCGGGTCTGCTGTCCTTTAGGTGAACTAGGAAAGCTTGGTAACAATGACGTCTGTCAAGTGGTCTGTGGTTGTATGTTTCCACAGTTGTTGAACGGAGACACAAATCCAGCCCTCTACCCTCCTGCCCACCAGCCTTTGTGAGAAAAATAGCACAGCTATGTGGTTTTCTTTTGGATTATTGGATATTTTTAAATCACTCCCTGCTCCAAAAGAATTCACCCAGGGCAAAATGGTTGCCACTAAGGTCTTCTTCGAGATAGCACTGAGCACAAACCTACGGAGAAAGAAGGTCATGCATCAGGCCAGCCTTTGCTCTATCCTGTTCCAAAGCAGAGCCATGGGTGATCTTAGAGGAAAGTAGGAGTCTGGAGAGAAGGGCTAAAAAAAGCTCAGAAGCTACAAGGACAAGCTATGTGGAAAACCCTATTGCCCTGGTCACAAAGCAAGCCCGGGATCTCGTGTGAATAAAGAACGAATGCTTTAATTAACTCCCCAGAAAGAGTCGAGCAGAATGGCAAAGCTAGCTCACAGAGTTCACAGAACCAAGCCCGGCGCATCTTCCAGGAGAAAGGAGGAAACATGTCCCTGAAGTACGTTTTCTAAGTGGAGACAATCTCGCTAATGCCCTAAGAGGCAAAGGGGGAAACGGTACACAAGAGGAATGCTGGACCTTTGGTAGAAATTTCCCTACTGGATACCAGAAATTCACAGCTCCACTGACAAGGGCAAGTTCCCAGTCACTTGAAGAGTCTCCTAATCTAGTATGGCCCACGACTGTGTAGTGTAATCACAGGGACATGGCAAAAGCTACATGCCAAAGTACACAGCAAATGTGGTTTTGCTGAAGTAATAGAAATGACTCAACCAGTTGACTTTGAGCTCAGGTAGGCTTAATCTGATTTCAAACACCGCTAAAATAATTTTTCTGCATCTGCTGACAGAATGGAAAGTTGGAGGGAAGGTGGAATAGGGAAGGAGATTCTGAGCCTTGGAGAGGGAAAGCCTGCGCACCCCAAACCCCGCAGTACCTCAAGGTTTGGGAGCATCCCAGTCTGACCGGCAGTAGGAAGTGGGAGCTCAGACCTGCAACCTCAACATCCTGGAGAGCAAACGAAACCTAAGCGGAGAGAGCAAAAGGGTCGAAACAGCCTTCGCCGAGGCCCTTCACACCCTTCCCAACGGGCTTCAGATGCTTCTGATTTCTGCTAGAGCCCACTGCAGAGGAGGGTGTTTCAGAGCAGCGCATCTCCTGCTCAATGCTGTTTCTATCAGCTACACTCACCTACAGACGCAGCAGCGCCCCCGTCTGTCAGGGATGGGCTACTCCATTCAATGCCTGAAGCCACGGTCATGCTGAACCCTGTAACAAGCGCACGCTACAGCCGGCAACAAAAATTGTATGGGTGGTCTCTATGCCGTTGTGTTTATCCTTCTTAGAGTAAGGGCATAACTGAGTTAGCTACTACGTGGCTGGGGACACATACAGCAGGGACGCTGTGGTCACAGCAATGGTTCGCAGCCAGGGCGAGAGACAGTGGAAGACAACACAAACTTTGATCACGGTGTTCAGAATGCCATGCAACTGAAGGCTTATGTACTGATTATGTATGTACGTATGTATGTATGTATGTATGTATGTATGTATGTATGTATGTATGTATGTTTTTCAAGACAGGGTTTCTCTGTAGCTTTGGAGCCTGTCCTAGAACTAGCTCTTGTAGACAGGGCTGGCCTCGAACTCACAGAAATCCGCCTGCCTCTGCATCCCAAGTGCTGGGATTAAAGGTGTGCGCCACCACCGCCCGGCTGTACTGCTTTATTCTAGAATTTTCCTCTTTAATATTTTTAAATCATAAATGACCTCAAGCAACTAAACTTTTAGGAAGTAAAAATCACACATATAGAGGAAGACTATTATAATCGAGGCCAAAATTTGATAAAATACATAATAACATTTTATGAACCAAAGTGTGTCCCCTCAAAAGCTATATGCTAAAGTCTTAGCCCTTTTGAACTCATAATGGGCATTAATTGGAGATAATCTATTCAAAGAAACAAATTAAAATAAAGCCATATTTATTAAACATAATCCAGAATAATAAGTATCCTGATAAAAGCAGGCTATTGGGATGCAGCCATGCAGAGGAAGCCCAGGGAAGATTTAGGGAGAAAGCAGCCATCTGCAGTCCAGGAAGAAAGGTCACAGGAGTAACCAACCTTGTTGACCCCTGGGCTCTAGAACTGAGAGACAATTTGTTTCTTTTATGTTTCCCAGTTTGTGGTACTTTGTCAGGTCACCCTGGGCTAATCTAACTCAAGGTAGTCCTGGATGTTCCCTAGTCTATTCCCTTTCTTTTTATGTAATTTCATGTATTTATTTGTATGTGTATTGATGTTTGACCTGAATGGATGCTTGTGTATCCAGCATGTGCATGCAGGAACCCACCAAGGCAAGAAGAGGCTTGAGTAACAGATGGTTGTGAGCTGCCATGTGGGTGCTGGGAACTGAACCCAGGCTGTATTTTCAGATTCAGACCTGTGTGTGTGTGTGTGTGTGTGCTTTTTTTGAGATAGGGTTTCTCTGTGTAGCTCTGGCTGTCCTGGAACTCACTCTGTAGACCAACCAGGCTGGCCTCAAACTCACAGAGATCTGCCTGCCTCTGCCTCCCTGAGTGCTGGGATTAAAGGTATGTGCCACCATGGCCCAGCTCAGACATTTAAGAGAGAGAGAGAGAGAGAGAGAGAGAGAGAGAGAGAGAGAGAGAGA
>JABTXL010001975.1:583855-613458 GCA_025134845.1 Neodon shergylaensis | reverse complement strand
AGAGAGAGAGAGAGAGAGAGAGAGAGAGAGAGAGAGAGAGAGAGAGAGAGATTTTCTCACTTTGTAGAACAGGTTGGCCTAGAATCCACAGAGTTCTTCCTGCCTCTCTCTGCCCTGGTTCTGGGATCAAAGATGTGTGCCATCACACCTGACTCTACTCATTATTCCCAACCTCTTTAGTGCCATTTGTGGGCAAGTTGATTCCAGAGACACAAGTGTCGTGGGATATTATTTTAAGGTGTGTTACATTGGTGTATGCCGTGGTTTATACTTGTTTTAATGATGCAAAGGTGTGTTGCCTTCTTTTAGGTTGCATTGGTTTAACTCTGTGATGCTGTGTAGCTTTGCCGGATGGTCTAACAAAGAGCTACATAGCCAATAGGAACACAGAGAAAGAGGGGAGGGGCTGGCAGGAAGAGAGAATAAACAGAATGAAAAACAGAGAAATAAGGAAGGAAGAGAGACCAAGGAGCAAGAAAAGAAGGGACCAAGCACCCAACTACACAACCAGCAATGAAGGAAGAAAGAAAAGATACACAGATAAAGAGAAAGGTAAAAGCTTAGAGGCAAAAGATAAATGGGATAATTTAAATTAAGAAAACTTGGCTAGAAACAAACCAGGCAAAGCTGGGCATGTTTTAAGTAAAAATAAGTCTCTGTATGATCTGTGTGTGATTTATTTGGAAGCTGGGTGGTGGCCCCGTCAAAAGAGAAAAAAAGAAAAAGAAAAAAAAAGCAAGAAAAGAAAGACAACCACCACCAACACACAAGTGGACCTCCGTTACAAGCTGAATAACAGAATTCTAGTATCCCCTGATTTCCTGCACTAGTAGCATGAAGGTGCTATTACTTAGCTTGAGAAATGAAAAATTCCATATGCCAGATTCAGACAATCAGTTTGAGAGATGGGCACTAAATCTGGAGCCTCCACTGTGGAAATGAACGCCCTCGGTCATTCCCAAGACAGATACAGTCAACAGCCCCTCCCACGGCCCTTAGCAGCCCAGCATGTGAACCCGCGTCGACAGAGAGGAGCGCGATTTTTCAGCTTTTCCACAAAATTATGTTCTGCCTCCAGATGTATCTTGGTGGCATAACTGCTAAGCCGCGCAGCAAGGAAAAACGCAGGAGTGGTATTGAGGTTTGGTTTTCATCCATTCTAGAAATGTAGTAAGGAAGGGCATAGCCGGGACTTGGTGGAATCACTTTTATACGACCGGCAAGAGCTGATGCTGAAGCAAAGCCAGTTTGTGGCACTTTTAAGAGCAGCACACCCTGCTGCCACATAGGTGGAAAACTAAAGGCTCAGGGTAAATATCTGTCATCATCATCATCACCATCACCATCATGGTCACCATCACCATCATCTCCATCCTCCTTCTCATGGCCTAGTGATAATTCCCTAAATAATGAGACTGTGTATGAGATTCCATAGCTCAGTAAGCTCTTCTGACAACTAGCCATCTTTGCAGCTGTTAGATTCAGGGACTAGGACACAGTAGTCTGAGCCTGGGGGGTGGTGTGCTATAAGCCAAGGTTCCGGGGCCCCTGCTCCTCTCATGGATCCTGACTTAAAGACCTCCCTTTCTAGGTGGGTGTAAGACAGCACGCCTGCTTCCTGTGTGCTGACTCCCTAAACCACGATCCGCCTCTCTTTTGTCTATCCCAGGGGCTGCAGTCTGAGGGTAATGGGTTGGCATACGTGTGCTTGTGAATGCAGGTCTGTACGAGCATGTGTTCCCACGTGTTCATTTGTGTGATGTGTGTGTGTGTGTGCGCCTGTGTAAAATGAAGACTCGGTTTCAGAGCCAGGAGTGGGCTCTGATGTTATTTCCTTTCTTTTAATTTTCAATTGATGTATGATATTTGTACTTATTTAAGGAGTAAAGTATTATAATTCAATACATGTATTCAGTGTGTGCTCATCCAGTCTGGGCAATTAGCCCTTTTGCTTCTTTCAACTTTCTGCTGTCATTATAGGGAAATATGGAAATTGCTGTTTTAGACTGCAGTTGCCCTACTGTGCTTTTTAGCATTACAATGACGTTCCCTCTCCCACTATATTTTGGTTCCCGGTATCCTCGTCCTTGCTCTCCATTCTCCTACTCTTCTTAGCCCTAATGACCTCTATCCTAGGGTCAATTTCAGCATGGTCAAACCCTCAGAAGGGGGTGCTCAGGCTGTTGCTGGCCCCAGGTGGTGCTTAGAGGGTTCAAAATACACAGCATTCAAGGTTCACAATAGAAACAAAAGGAAGCTTGCACCGTTTACCATCTTTTCCACACGAATTTGATTATTACAGTCCATGAGATGCCAGCCAAGCAACAAGGCTGCACTCCTCCAAGGCAACTCGGAGAGAAACCTTACGTGAAGCACTGGGACTTCATGGAGCCGCTAGAAGTCAGAGGCTGTAATCACAAAGTCTGTGACACCAGCCGGAGCCAGCCCATGGGGCCTGAACGCAGCCTCTCCTCCACTGCAGTTGCTTAAAGAACTTGTGAAGAACTTGTGGTAACTCCCCCTCCCAGGTTTGCGGTATACACACTGGGTCAAGGAGAAGCTAGCATAGAGTCCCAGTGACCTCACCCTTGGGAAGCCAGAAGACGCAACTCCTGGGAACTCCACCCATTTCTTTCCAAAATGCAACTCAGATTCCCAAGTGTTGCGGACACCCGCCAGAGGTTCCGTGAGATTCTCTAACCGGACGCTTTTCTTCCAGCTGCGCCCTTGACCTCACTCTTCCCATAGATTGGCGGGCTAGACTTTTGGGGAATGTGAAAGTTAAATTGCAGGTTCCTCTCACCCTGGACAGAAGTGAGGGTGTACAGCGTCATGATTCAAAGTCCAAAGGCAGAGTTTCCCAAGTGCCCACGGGGTGGCCGAGTCTGGATGACAGCCACCATGTGGCCAAATTCAGCTGGGCATTAGCGGGAGTCACACAGAGGCAACACACAGTGGGAATATTTGGAAAGACAGCATCGGAACCAATCACACACTGACCCTTTGTTTTCTAAATGCAGAGTAATAATGGTTTCCATAGCATTTCTATATACAGTGTTAAGTGTTAGACTTCATCCAGGAACTGTTAAAGGCATAGAGAAATAAGCACACAGTTCCCACATAAAAACTTCTCCATTTACAGTGTAGACCTGAGCATCCTAAGCTTGTTGTTCCCAAGGTCCTGGACCACTTGAAGATACTGAGAAATAGCTTTAGACCTATAGTTTGGAATATCACTCCTTCTTAGGGAAGGAAGGGCATGGCAGGGCCTCAGCATTCAGCAGGCTGAGACAAGAGCATCCTAAGTTCAAGACCACCCTTATCTACACAGTGAGATAGACCATATCAAAAAAGACAAACTCTGATGGTTATTCTTGATTGTCAGCTAAGATTAACTAAAACCCAGTGGCTGGGTGGGCCTGTGAGGGATTTTTTTTCTTAATTTAATGATTTGAAATAAGAAGGCCCACGTTAACTCTGGATCTTTTGAGATAGAAAGATAAACCTTCAATATGAGCCGCATCTTCTGCTGGCAGCCTGTATAAGGGACATGGAAGAAGGAAGTTCTTTTTACCTCATCGTTCTTGCTCTCTCTGGCAGGTGCATGCTATCACTGGGATTAGAGCTGACTTCTTCGAGGTTCTGATGTTTCCTGGAGACCAGCTAAGGCAGCCTCATGGACAGAGCAACTGCTGAGTTCTCGTACTTTCTGTTGGTTGACAGTCATTTTGGGACCCGCTGGACCACACCTTGCCAACTATTCTGTTCCTCTAGAGAAGCCTAGCTAAAACAGAAACAAACAAAATACTGAACAAAAAGTTATACCCTTGTGAGGTGAGGTATAGCACGGTAGCAAGACTTAACTTCCCAGTTCTGAAGGCTTAATCAGACCCGGCCGGAATACTTGTGGAGTCCCCACTTGAGAAGGAATTCCCTGCACAGCCCAGACCAGCTCCATCCTGTGTTGGCCAAGTTGGCCTGCAGACAGTGCCATACCGCAGGCCTCTGCACCTCGAGGCCTGTGGAGCTAGCCATTTCTCTCCTGCTCCTTCACTGCTTCCTCAGTGTCCAGAAATCATCTGAACTGTTGTCAAACAGTTGGCGGTGAAAAGGGAGTGAATTGAACATAAAGTGAATCCCAGATCTCAGGGCCTTCACCCTCTGCAAAGGGGAGGCACCAAGGTCTGATTCTATCTAGAGCTGTCTCTGGATGTTACCACACTGTTCCCAGAGGAGTGTCTCTCAGGCCCAGTAGTTCTGATACCCTAATCTTTGGAAGGAAACACTCACCTCTCCTAGTGAGTGCACCCACCAAACAGTGCATGGTTCAAACAGGAAGCCAGGCCCCTATTGTCTACTTTGTCTCAAAGGAACTGAGGAGAGAGCAGCTCTTGGGGTGCCTCATCCTGGGAAACTGAGGGGGAAGATGGCACTGGGAGACCTTGATACAGATCCACAGCTGTGTGGCTCCTCCAGGTCCCGCCCTCACCCTTCATGACCACGCCCATGCTGGAGAGCATTATTATAGGATGAGAGCATTCATAGTCTTCTAGCCCCAGTGGTCTCCCAGAGACAGCCAAGAAGTGTGTGCAGCTTCCTTAGTGCACTGAGAGGAAGGTTGCACAGGGGAGCCAAGAAATGAAACAGGCTGTGTTCATAATAATTCCTATGATAGCGGCTTTGGTTACTTGTAAAATTTTAATGATGTCTCTGACTTTCAACATGAAAATATTTGGGAATAAATGCAACAAAAAATAAGGAGGCTTGGGATTTTGAAGAAGGGTAGTGCAATCACACAAACACACATCGCCCACAACATTCTGCCCTTACCCAAAGAGGGGAAAAGCCTGATTATCAAAACAACCTGCCACAGAAGGAAAGCGCCAAGTGTGGAATGCGAGAGGACCTCTCAGCAGGCAACAGGGTCCCAGCCCTCAGGTGCCCACTTCCCTCTAAGATGAGGCCCTTGAGGCTCCAGAGAAGGGGCAAGGAGAGTTCTCCCTTGGCACTTTTGTCCCTTAAATGTTTCTTCTCCATTTCCATCACCTTCCCAGTCTGTCAGGATACGCTCTCTCTCTAAAGTAGTTACTTTAGAGGCTTGTTGAAGCCTTGCGTGCCCTCCCCAGTGCTCTGCGGATGCGCATGCTCCCAGACACAGACACGCACAAGCTTCTAGCAAAAAACACCGCTATGACCTTCTGCAGTTGTGTCTGAAAAAACAAAACAAAACAAACAAACAACAACCCAGCAGAACTCTGGTCTTCCGACTGCCCGGCTCTAAGGCCCTTCCAGATGAGGCCATTGCTGCCGTCATTCAAGCGCAAACCGTTCCCTTACAGGGCCAGTTAGCTCAGACCCCTCTAGTACAACCCTTCTCAATGCTCCCCAGTGACAACCGTGGAAAGCAAGAGCCACCCAAGGACATCCGTGAATCCAGCTGCATATCTGGATCCTAAAGATGCGGTGGTCTTTCTGATGCCACTGATGGCAAGGTAGGTTTGGGGGAGGCTGCTATTGTTCCATTCAAATTAAGCAGGTATACCCCGGTACCACGAAATTTTCTTGTATTTCCCATTTACAGGGATCAGATGTTGTGAATGTAATAACTCACTTGTGATAGAGCCACTAGCAAAAATGGCTCAGGCTTAGGATGTGCAGAGGGAAAAAACAACAGAGACTGTTTGACAAGGCTCGTTCTTGGTAGGACAGGAGTTTAAAGCGAGAAGCTAGAACATCAGGCAAGCGTTTCGGGGTTTCCAGCAAGTATGTACCCTGTGTGTATAAAGGCATGCCTGTGTGTGCACCTGTGCCTGTGTGTGAGTGGGCCTTCCCAGGCGTGTGTAGGAGTGTGCCTGTGTGTATGCATGTGCACTGTGTGAGTGTATAGAGCTGTGTATGTGTGAAAGTATGCCTAGGCATGAATATGCCTGTGTGGGGGTATTCATGGATATGTGAATGTATGTGTGTGCATGTGTGTGTGTGTGAGCATACATGTGTGTGAGAGGATCCACGCAGATGGACATACGTGTGCGAATACATGCACGTTCATGGGCACCCTCGAGAGGTGGAAAGCAGGACCACACACACAATTTGGGAGCAATCTATCCAGTGGAGAACACCTGGGTTGATCTTGCAATCGCTTTAATTTTAAAACACACATAAAAAGAAAGGAAACACTATTAACCTAATGATGTTTTGTGGTATTTTACATCTTATTAATCTGGAGATTTGCAGACACCTGGGGAATCATCTATGAGAAAGAAGGGCCTTTAGAACTAGAACACTGCTGTGCTGACTGGAAGGCCTTCTAGGACTGGGTAGTGAGACCCCTGCTGAATGCTGCTGGCCATGAGGACCGGGCGACTGCAGGCCTTAGAACCCATTATCCTGGATTTTCTATATCCAAGTCACTTCAAATAGAAATTTATGGCCACAAATCAAAATGAAGGATGACAGACCAAGACCCCTTGGGAAATTAAAACTCTTTAGAAAGTAAAAGGCTGAACACTTTATTGTTGAATTCTAAGTGTTCTTAATCTCCAGGTAAACTTGACATAATATCCTCAATCTCCATGAAACGCAGTGTTTGCCACTGAAATACATTGCCAGTAAACTCATCTGAGTAAATACATCTATCCTGATTCTGCCATTATTATAAAAACCACAAGGGTGGTGTGGGAGGTCATTCTGTCTATGTCTTGCTTTTATTGGTTAATGAATAAAGGAGCTGCTTTGGGCCTGTTGATAGGGCAGAACTTAGCTAGGCTGGGAAGACTAAGCTGATTGCTGGGAGAAAGAAGGGCAGAGTCAGAGAAACACCGTCGAGCCACCGCCAGAGACAGATGCTGGAATTTTAGCCAGTAAGCCACAGTCATGTGGCTATAGACAGCTTAATAGAAATGGGTTCAATTAATATGTAAGAGTTAGCCAATAAGAAGTGAGAGCTAAGCCGAGCGGTGGTGGTGCACGCCTTTAATCCCAGCACTCGGGAGGCAGAGGCAAGAGGATCTCTGTGAGTTCGAGGCCAGCCTGATCTACAAGAGCTAGCTCTAGGACAAGGTCCAAAGCTACAGAAAAACCCTGTCTCAAAAAAAAACAAAAGAAAAAAAGAAAGAAAGGAAGGAAGGAAGGAAGGAAGGAAGGAAGGAAGGAAGGAAGAAAAAGAAGTGAAAGCTAATGGGCCAAGCAGTGATTTAAATAATATAGTTTCTGTGTGATCATTTTGGGTCTAAGCTAGCCGGTCAACCAGGAACCAACAAGCGACTCCCTTCTCCAACACAAGGGGAATCAGGAGATTGTGGGCTTTGTTTTGTTTTGTTTTGTTTATGCATTATTGATTGAAGTCCAACCCTGTCTAACGATATATTGTATTTTTAAATTTCTATATGCTGGTTCCACCATCTCAATATCAGTTTCACACACACACACACACACAGACACACTCAACACACGTTTCAAATGTGTGTCAATGTACGCTCTCTTAGACCCAAGAGTGAAGCAAAGGTCTCCAGCACGGCTTCTCACTGTCTCACAGGACACTGAACAATTTTTTCTGGAGAATGTCAAGTTGTTTATTTTTATGATAACAAAACTGTTCATGGGAAAGTCACAGGTATCAAGGGAAACATTGCTACGAGGCAAATGAATTACACATTCAGGATGCCAGTGGCCTTCTGCAGAGCCGTGCCAACTGACTGGCCTCCTACAGGTGCCTGGAGCTAGGGTATATCTCTCCTATCTCTTCGAGATGCAGCGACTCAGAGAACACTCTTTTGACAGAGAGTGTGTTGTTGTAAGAACTATACGATTCCAACAGAAGGTAGGGGTGCCCACCTATAGTCTCAGTGGTCAAGAGGATCATGAGTTCAGGGCTATCCTAGACTATATAACAACCAGAGTCTGTAGCAAAATGAAAATAAAGGAATTCATTAAAATAATCTGTGTCTACCCTACCAGATCTTCTATGTGACATTTAATTCATTTCTACATTCACACAATAACTTTTTCAGAACCAAAGACTGGAGTCCAGGGATCAGGAAATGCTCACAGGCTGCGTGCCCCAAAAGTACTCAGACCGCTCCCGTGAGGTCCTCTGTCCCCTCTCTAGATGATTCTGAGGCTGCGGTGCCAAAGTGTTGTCTCCCATATGCACAGTGCCCTGAGAGTCTGAGAAAGCCCACTGAACTCCAGTCTGCCCCCACCTCTTCCTTCTAAAACGGCTCAAGTTTTTGACGGCAGACCATTCGATTTAGACAGACCTTGTTCGTGGCTTTTCCTACCTTCCTACAGATGCAAAATTGGAAGCCAGGTATGGCAAGACATGCCTGTGATCACAACACTCAGGAAACGGATACAGTGGGATTTCGAAGCCAAGCAAGCCTAGCCTGGGAAGCGGCTCAGGCAACGTGGTAAAATCGAGCTATACAGTTTTTTCGTTAAAGAAAAACACACTTCTATTTAAGGCTTGGGGAAGAAATCTGGATAAAAAGAAAGACAGCATCAGATTGAGCCATTTTAATTGTAGTTATACAATGAAATACAATTGTAGTTACGACCACCACCCCCCCCCAACACACAACAGGAAAGCTTTCTACCATCAGTGCTGTGGACACTGCTCACCACTAGATGGAGCCATTGCCTACAGTGTGCATCCAACCTCTGCACTTTTTGCCTTGGGGAGGGGGCAAAGAAAAATCCCAGTTTGTTTGAACAGGGAGCTTTATCTGGAGTAAAACTGGGACATGAGGAGCCACTGAACAAGACTTGTCAGGAAGGGCTGAGGGCTGAGGGACAGAGAGAACATCACCTAGGACACGTCACAGCAAGAGCAACCAAGATGCAAGTCGGTGTATGTGTCTGGCTACCCTGTTCTCAAAGGTGCTTATCGCTATACAAGTGTAGACGGAGCTGCGGGCCGCTTCCCGCCGCCCGGAGACACTCCCACATCATACAGGGAAATATTGGTTTTACAGCTTCACTGGTGGGTGCAGCAGATTGAGCCCATGGCCTTGTATATGCCAAGCCCATATTCTCCACTGCTCTACCAGTCTGAACTGCCGCCCCCAGTCCCTCCGGCTTTAAAGAGAATCTCAGAACGCTTGAAGTACCGACCTGATTACCAAGGCACAGGGGTTAGCTCTTCCCTAGCGATGAGCCAAAGGGCGAGGGTGAGAACAGAGGTGAAGGAGGCTGCCTTCTCTGAGACTCCCCACACACGGCAGTTCTAGGACTGATAAATCAACAGAGACAGCCCCAGGCAGGGCCCGGGAGCCCTGAGGTAGGTGTGGCATGGGTCCACATCTGTTTTCAAGCAGTAGGATTTACCACGGCTGGACAACGAGAAGTCTGGTACTTCATATATGGGAAAACCCCGCTTGCTGTATGCAGGGACAACTCCCCCTTTCAGACCAAAAAAAAAAAAAAAAACCAAGAGGGTTCTGTATATAACAGACCTTGAGCACGCTCCTCTTAGGGGAGCAAAGCATGCTCCAGTTTGGCAGCCTGTGTGGGAAAAGCACAGTCGCGCCCTTCAGGAGAGCACAGGCTGAGGGGCCTCCTTCTCCTCCACAGCGTCCAGGCACCACTGTGATTCAATGGGCAAGGCGAGTGTTATTTTAAGGACTAAAATTTCCCAGAACCCTGAAACACTCCAAGAACGTTCAAAGAAAGCTATTTTTGTCCTTAGATGGGTAGGCTAATATTTAAACCCCCTTCTCGAACCTTCTGATTGATTCCCAAGATAAGTTCTTCTCCAGGTTCCCAAGGGAAAGCTGCATCCACGGGGCAAAGTTTTTGCTTTCTAGTGAGAAGCAACGGCAGTGCCGAGGTGAGTGGAGCCCCCGAGGGACAGTGAGGACCACGTATCTGCAGAGGTCCCAAGTCACCGCTGATGTGAGATGAGAACCCTCCTTTGTTAACTTTTCTCTCAGTCCCTAGATCCCCAGGCCACTAAGAAACTTTAGCCTGAGTTCCAAAGAGCAAGACATCACCTTCCTGTAGGTCAAATCCAAATTATGATTTAAAAAGGCAAAAGAAAATTAATTTGCTTTTCTTTTAAAAATGACTGTACACTTTTTCTATTGCCTAGTGCAAATTTGCTTAATTATAGAAGATTTTTAATATTTTAAAGTATTCATAAATGCAGGGCAACATTTTTTTCTTCCATTCTAGCCTGGGGTTACCCTAACCAGAGACTGCCTGTCCTTCGGGAGTGACCTGCCTTGTCTCCCACCCGGTTCTCCTGTGTGAATGGTCATTTGCACACACGACATGGTAGAGAGAGGTGGGCGCCCACATGTAGATCTTAGGACTCACAGAAGCTGAAGGAAAAGGGTTGGAAAAAGAGATTCCCAACACGGGATGCCTGGGACACAATAGGGTGGCCATATATATACAAGACGGATGCAAAGTCAAAACTCTCACAGTAGACAAGAGTTTACCTCAGAAAAGTCATTCCACCAAAGTAACTAACTATACACACGCCTGGTATCAAAGCAAGTGAACATACAAGGTGACTGTGGAGAGAAGAATGTGATAGCCTAATACCAATACTAAGAGGCTTCAGTGCCCAATTCTCAACAATAGACAGAGTGTCCAGACAGAAAGTCAATAATTGGAGACTTGCTTTATGTTATAAACCAAACAGATCTAACAGACCTGGCTAGAACATCCAATCCAGCAGCAGAATGCCCATCCCTCCCGAGTGCAGGCAGCCCTGTCTCCAAGCAGATCAAACGCCAGGCTGAATAAACAAGTCATCCAACCCAACAAACAAAAATAAAGTCATATCAAATTCTTCCTCTAGTTACAATAAACAACTCTAGAAAGTAACACCGAAAGAAAATGCAACAATGAACAAACAAACAGGACATGAGCAACCCACCTTTGAAAACCCACCAGGTCAAAGAAGAAATCAAGACAGAAATTAGAAAGCCTCTTGAAATAAATAAAAATAAAATGTAGCATATTCTACAGGTTCAGCAAAAGCAGCCTTGAGAGGGGAGTTTGAGGTAAGAGATATCTGATCTAAGGCCAATAACCTAACTTCATACCTCAGAGAAATGAAGAAAAAGGAGGAAGAGCAAAAAGAAGAGGAGGAGGGGAAAGGAGAAGAAGGGAGAGGAAAGGGAAAGAGAAGGGGGAGGGGAAGAAAGAGGAAAATACCTAGCTCAGTAGACAGAGGGGAGGAAACAGAAGAACAGAAATAAATGTAATAAAGAATAAAGAAATTTTCCTTCAGGATTAGCAAAGTGTACCAACTTTTATTTTTAACTTAAAATTAATTAGCATACAAATTTTTAGATTATTTTAGGTTATATAACAGCATCTCTGAACAGTGTGTTTTAGTGCATCCCCTTCTCCTTCCTCCTCCTCAGCCAGCTGTAACCCTGGCTGCCCCCAGAGTCTCCCCGAACCTCCTTTTCTCTTTTTCCACTACAACCACACATTTACGGGAAGGCTTCAGAGGAGGAAACTCTAAAGGTGTGCATGGTTACCAACGTGGCTGCCACGATTTAAAAATTCCTGGCTTGTCAAGGCTCTCCTCCAAAAGTTAGGTCCTGTACCCACAGCCCAGGATGGACACGGAAAACTGCCATACAGGATTTCTGCATGCTCTTATCAGCCACAGGGAAAAGATCACGAAGCTGCAGAAAACAAAGAGCACAGGCGACTTTACAAGGACAGGGTTCCTTTATGGCAGATTTGGTGATGCCACCAGGTCTTTGGCTTCTATCTTTTGTGCTTCTGTCCATGTTTTTCTCCAAGCATCAGTTCAGTTAGCAAAGGCAGTGGATGCCTTGGGCGGCGGCATCAGTCCTCATTCCCTGTGTATCACACCACGCTTCGGTCACTCCAGATGGGTTTCTGACCTCTGTGGACACCCACACTGGTTAGGTTGCAGCAAAATGTAGAGTGTGTGAGGTGGGCTGGGAGTGATCTTCTGAGTCAGTTTTTTTGGATTTGGGGATCACAGCTTCAGTTTGTTTAGCAAAACCATTTGACCCACTTCAAACATGCCGTGAAAAGCCCCAAAGAAATGTAGGCTACAGCTGTGCTCAGAAGGAACCTAACAGCAAGCTGACCATAGCTACTTACGAAACGATCTGCAGGTGTCTTCTGGAAAGAACTGTGGGTGTAGGACGTGATGCTCCCATCCCTAAAACAGACAAGCTACAGCTGGCATGGCACAGACTGGCAGTCTTGATACAGCCTGTGCCCCAAAACTGGGAAACACAGAGGAGTAGCAAAGAGGTCAAGAGGCAGGTCAGGCCAGTCAAGACACCTTCTGGCATACTTTATGACAATCAGGGAGCCAGGCATAACAGAAGAGTCAGTCAGGAAGAGGGCAAGACGGGGAAAGATGTGGGAACACATGGCTATATCAGGAAGCAGGGGCCACTAGCAGAGTTTGAGAGTTCGTCCTCCCGTGTGAGCATGCCCGTTTCTGCTGATGATGTTCGACAGGCACCAAAAGTCAGGTGTTGGTAGTTCAGCGCCTGCAGCCTCCAAAGAAAGAGCTCACTAGAGTGCTTAACAAGCACAGTTGTAAACAAAGCTACTTACCCAGTCATACTTTTGAATTAAAAATACGTTGTCACTTTTTGAGTAGAAAATAAAGCGAAAGAACACAAAAAGACTGTAAGTGAAGGAACCAAGTTGGCATTTCTCCAAAGAAGACGTCTAAATGGCTACTGAGTTTATGAAAAGGTATTCAGCATCTCTGGAAACTGGGGAAACGTGGATCAGAACCAGGAGAAGATAAGATGGCCGTTACCAGAACAAAGAGGAAGAAACGAGAGTCGGTGCAGATATAGAGAAAATGAGGCCGACACCATTTGCAGGGATGCAGACTAGTCACTCTGAGAAACATCAAAGCTCCTCAATGAAATTGAAAACCTAACAACTCATGTGGTCCAGCTGACTTCTGGCCTGTATACAGCAGAGAAACCAGCCTGTTAATTGCAACACTGTTCACAATAGTGAGGACATGTTACAATCCCTGGATGAATAAAGAGCCAGTACTTGCATGAAAGATTGCTCTAATTGAGGGAAGGGGATTCTTCCATTTGTGAGAACACGGTGAATGGCAAAGGCTTTATGCTAAATAAAAGAAGCCCCGCACCAAAAAGAAATGCTCCACCGTGCCACGCTTGTGGCAGGCAGGTGTTTATTTCTGTGCAGATTCTGGGTTCCAGCTGCTTTTGGATGAGCGTGTCTTTCGGAAAATCTAGCCCATGCAGCTTTCAGCACAGGCAGGATCTCAGCGCAGTTCCTGTAGCCATGCCAACCACAGCAATGAGACAGATGCTGTCTCTGTCACTGGGTATGAGTCAGGGCACTCTGTAAATTGTGTTTGTCACATCTTGTAAAGGGCATCAGTAAGTCGGTGTACACAGCAGACATCCAAGGTTCTCAGAGCAGGCATCCTCTTGCCCTGGGAAAGAAGATGGAAGCGAGCCACGCCGCTGTGTGGGCATGGCCCTCGTGCATTGTAAATGTCAGTAAATTTCGGGAGGAAATAATTGAAGAGAACCTGAAGGCCAGCTTCCCTACAGTGGGAGAGCGCTCAGGAAAACCAATTGCTGCCAGTAGATAACACTGGGCATTCAGCGTCAGGACAGACGACCCTGAGAGTCCATGCGGTTCATGAGTGGAACACCCCTGCCTCCGAAGGCAGACGTTCTGAAGGAACAGTGGCCAGGAAAGGCCATCACCTTAACCGTCAGCAGCATCGCATCCGGTTTCTCTTGATTGGGTGAACGGAGTAAGCCGCTGCTTCCCTCAACTAGACCGCCAACTCTTCATCCAATCAGGGAGAGGCGGGTTCCCTCCCGAGAACATTTAGATAGCCACTTTAATGCCTGGCATACTAGCTCCTAAAGTTTTTCAAATACACCACAGACTCCCATGCCCAAACCTAATCACAAAAGAACAGTACAAGCCTCACATCAACACACAAACTCCAGAGTGTTTCCTAAACAAGGGCATGGAGAGAAGGCACCATGAACGCGGAACTGTGGCCACCTCAGGTCCCCAACGCCACATTGGTGGGTAAGAACGGCCGCTCTCACAACACGACATCATGGTTTATTTTTCTCCCACTTTTAGAAAATATTAAGGATGGAAAGTAATAAAAAAAAATCCAAACATTAACAGAGATGCTGCAGTTAATCCTGTGCCCAGCTAGTAAGCAGCGCCACCGTGAGGCTCCTCAAAATTGTATTCTACTGATGTCTGTAGCATTCAGTTGGCATGTCAAAGGTAAACCAAGAACAAAGGCCAAAGGAGAAAACGGGGGTTGGAGTTGCTTTGTTCCTTCCTTCTTGTTGTTAGCATCTCATGGAGTGAAGCAAACAGGAATATAATCTCCAGCCCAGGTATTGACCTTGATAGATGTAACAGCTCTCTTTTCATGAGTGCTTCGAGAGACTCTGAGTAAAAGGTCCTGACAGCACTCTCCAACAAGAAAAAAAAAATCACTTTTCTCTACGCAGAAAAGCTTAGACATAGAATCTGACCTTAAAGGGTTAGCGTCTGTATGACTGCTGAAGCTTTTTGCCAAAGTGCTCTTCCAAAATG
The DNA here is from genome assembly GCA_025134845.1 of Neodon shergylaensis. Taxonomy (NCBI): domain Eukaryota; kingdom Metazoa; phylum Chordata; class Mammalia; order Rodentia; family Cricetidae; genus Neodon; species Neodon shergylaensis. The sequence goes on along the minus strand of JABTXL010001975.1, from coordinate 598,878 downwards.
TGGTCCTTTCATGCTGGGCCACCCCACAGGAAGAATACAAAATCATCACGTCATCTTTCACACAGTTTCTGCCAATCCTGTTGTGTCTTTCCCCCTCTCTTCCTCATTCACAATTTTTTTTTATTGAGGAAGTAAGCGTTGTTTGTATTTATTAGATCTATTTTGGGCCGGGGAGATGGTTCAGCAGCTAAAGTGACCCTACTGACAACCCAAGTTCGATTCCCAGGACTCGCCTGATAGAAGGAGAAAACAAGTCCAACTCCTCGTCGCCGCTGCTGTGCTTTGGTATGTGCAGACAACACACGAAATAAGCAAATATAAGAACGCTGAAGAGATTATATCTCACCTTGTTTGTGTTTTCATCATTTTATATATATATATATTATATATATTAAGAATTCAGCATTATCTCGGTGCTTTTTATGAATTGTTGGATGACATGTTGCATTCTCCCACCCTACTCTTAAATTGCCCACCAGGTGAGAAACCTACTTAGAAGATGGTTGATGTCCTGGTTCCTCATGGCGTCATATTTGATGACTAAGTAGGTGGGGACCTTGACTGCCAGACCCCAGGGAGCAGAAGGACAGAACTTTGGGGCTCAGTACTGAAAGAGGAGGCAAGCTCGTCATAAGTAGGTCACTGTTGTAACAGCAAACCAGAGGAAACAAGGTGGGGTGATCTTCCCAGAAATGAGAAGGCTTCTCAAAGGTCAGTGTGGTTCAGAACCACCAGATGCTTCTTAAAACAGTACGCAGATCTCATCTCTGAGTTTTTAACCAGGAGGAGGAGACCTGACCACTAGTTTGGTAGTTCACACCCAAGACATCAGAGCTTCTCATTTGCTCTTCTTGGGCGCCTTCAAACGAGCTCTGTGGGGGCAGCTGTAAGGTGCCTGATCTGTGGCAGTTTCTTGCTTATCCTAGGCACACACTGTATCACTAAGCTACACCTGAGTCTAAGATGTCTTTGCATCTACGAAAGCTCTATATTCCTTGTGTCCTGCCAAAGGCTCCAGAGAGACAATCATAGCAATGTCTTTCCAAATGCAGTCCTTCAAGGGCTGACTGAATATGGAGAAGCTGCCTTACTGTGCTGATATTGTTGGCCCTCTCTCCAAGAGCCAGGATGGCAGCATGTGCTGGGGTCATGGTAATGGGTGTATTGGCGCCTTTTACCAAGACCCATCCTACAAGCAAACCATCAGAGACCAATGAGCCAAAGTCTCAGATTGCAAGGAGTTTCTTTCCTTTCTTCCTTTGAATTCATCAGTGGAGGTGTTATTAGGCAGAAAGCTTTCTCCAGTCTGCAGGTTTGTGAGAGATGATGGGGCAGATTCTTCATGGTACACCTACTCTGATGTGAACATCTGAGATGTTTCCTTTCAGCTCTGACATATCACTTACCGAAAAACCAGGCCATGGAGTAATAGCCACAAAGTCTTTATTCCAACCCCACATTCATCACTTGTGTATGGTTTGATGCACTTTATTTATTTATTTATTGTTAATACAGAGCAAAAATTGAGCTGGGATTGTAATGCATGGCAGAGTTCTTGTCTAGCAGTAGGAGACCCAGAAGAGAACCACAATAAGAGTAAAAGCAAGAATAAAGTAAAAATATTACCTCGAGTATAAGACAAATAAAACTTTGGTCATATTACCCTTTAAAATTGTATTCCTTTTCTAAAAATAAAGTTCTTGGGTGGATGAGATGACTCAGAGGGTAAAGGCAGCTTCGTCCAAGACAGACTCCCTGGGTTTCAGCCCCGAGACCCATATGGTAGATGCAGAAAACCTAATTCTACAAGTTTCCCGCCGACCTCTCCATGAGCACTGTGCCTGTGTCCAGATACATGCACACCCACCAATAAATAAAATTCAATGAAAACACATATTGAATTATTCCTTAAGCCAAACCCTGGAGTTTGAGGTGTGCTTGTCTGCCACGTAGAAAAGATACAGCATATCTTTTCCTAGACTTCATTCCTATCCACAGACGTGAGCACAGATGCAAACAGAAGCAGTTTATCAGGGTAAATGACGTGGTATTGAACGTTATCCTGCCAAAATGGCTGATAGAATTATGTCTCATTAGCATTATTTTAATTTTTAACTGCTGTAGGGAGTCTTTGTTGATGCTGTTATTTTTTAAAGATTCTCAGTCAGGTATGATGCTACACGCCTGTCTCAGGATTCAGGGGGTTGAGGCAAGAGAATTACCATGAGTTTGAAGGAAGGCTGGCCTACATTAAAAGACCTTGTATAAAACAAACAAGCAAAAGGTTCTATGGTTTTGTGATTTCAAAACTTTTCAAAATGTGTGTCAATAAAAATTGTGTCTACTCTTTCTCCAACAGAAAAAAAACTGAGATGCTGGAGACAATTTGACTTTTAGATCAATGTGGCAGACATTTTCCAGAGATTGAGTTGTCTAACTCTGTAACATCAAAGCCTTTGCCAGTAGACTGTAAGCTGTGATAATGTGTTTTATCAATGAAAATGTCTCACAGTAGCTTAAACTTGCAGCTGCTTTAAGAGCTGAGTTGGGAGGAGTACTTAAACCCAGAGAGAAGAGTACTTAAACCCAGGGAGGAGTACTTAAACCCAGAGAGAAGAGTACTTAAACCCAGGGAGGAGTACTTAAACCCAGAGAGACTGACCTGGGCCTCATAGGGAGGACCCTATCTCAAAAAAATAAATGCAGGTGGGGATTAATCCCAGCCCAGTAGGAAAGGTAATTTATAATCACCCACTAATAAAAGTATTTTTTCCTTTTATTTAGAAACAGTGTCTCATTATGTAGCTCAGGTACCCTGAAACTTTTAGTCCTGCCTCAACCTCCCCAGTGCTGGGATTTTATGTGGTCACGACCACACCCAGTTCTTAGCAAAGCTACTTTTGATATCAATGATTCGGTTTTTGTCAATTCTTTTGTAGCCTGAGGTAGAAAAAGAAATAGGAATAGTAACTGGGGGAAAGCCTGCCTCGGTGCAAGAGTTTTCTGCTTGGTGGAGACACAGAAACACCTGGTAGATGCTCGGTGAAGACACAGAAACACCCTGGTAGATTCTTGGTGGAGGTCCAAGAGCACCCTGCTGGATGCTCGGTGGAGACCCAAGAGAACCCTGGAAGACACTCCTTTGTGTTCTTTGCTCTTGATCTAGGTCACAAGTTGGGAAGCTGTATATGACTGACAGGGAAAACATCCTGTCAGTGGCCTTGGGATCCCTATTTTGCTGGAGGGGCTCTGCCGACTTCCTCCTGGTGGCTGAAAAGGCTGGCCAGGCTCCATTTCCTTGTTTCTATGGATTTTTCTGATGCACCCAGGCGTCTGTCCTCAGACTCTCCTGTGTCTGGTGGCAGTAGTTTATTGGCTCTTCCACTGATGAGCTAAGTGACAAGAGTTAGCATATGCTTACTTTGCAACTGTATGAGAATCGTAACTTTGCCTTTTTCCTTAAATTTTGTTTTTCGATATTATTCACGATGAAATTTCTTTCTCGCATTCCTCTCGGAAACTAAAAAAGTAAATGACTTAAGTGACAAACTCCACGGCAGTCCCATTTTGTCTTCTAAGAAAATTGAATCAAGCCAGAGAGCAGACAATTTGTCAAGATGGATTCTTCATGATTTGGGTTACAAACACCCAAAGGCCTGAATACGGCTATGCTAGCTAGAATCAACCCATCACTTTAAGCTGTTGAGCTCTGCCTGGGCATCAGTGGTCTTCCATCACAAGCGTATGAATCACTTTGAAACCATCCCATTGACACAGTAAGTGCTGAACTGTCAATACTATTCTAACAATTGTTCCAAAGCGAAATGATTGTTATGCATTTTGTGGCAAAAATCTATGATGACTAGTACGCAATAAAGTACATAAGCAGATATCTATTATATTAGGGAAAAGTGTGTGGGAAAGGGCAATAGAGTTAAACACGTGAAGGGAAAAAGTCTTCCAATTTACACCTGCGTTAATTTTTGTGTACCTTTTCTCTTTTGTTTCATATGTCTGTTCTTGAGAGTGTTGGCACATTTTCAACGGCTGGATTATTACTGTTAGAGCGTAAAAGGGTTCACAAGATGACAAAGAGGACTAACGACTAAGGGGTTTGTTTTGACTTCATTGTTTGATTAAAATGACATATTGCCTTTAATCCCAGCACTCGGGAGGCAGAGGCAAGCCTGGGCCTCTGAGAGTTCGAGGCCAGCTTGGTCCACAAGAGCTGGCTCCAGGATGAGCTCAAAACTACAGAAAAACCCTGTCTTGAAAAACAAAAGAAAATAAAAACAGAAAGGTGTTATGAAGTCCTCAGTTCCATCTCTAGTGTTAAAAATAAAAATGAGATGAAAATGATTAGAATGTCTGTGTGTGTGTTGTATATGTTTAATGTCAATGCTAATAACGCAACAGAAACATGGCCTTATCAAACACAGAAACAAGACACAGCAGACAGAAGAAAGAATCCTTGCAACTTGTGAGCAGATGAGTGGTCCCCAGAAAACCCTGGAAAGTGTGTGTGAAATAGTTCAGAGGCTGCCCCCTCTGACCACCGGTCTGTCATTTGTGTGCAGATGTTCTGTAAAACGGGAATGTTTCTGCATAACTTCATCTCATTAACTTTCTCTGTGCAATTACTTTTCCTTTCTTGGTGTTTAGTTCATCCTTCCTCATGCAGTGACATTGCATGCAGTGCGTAAGTAAGCTCACTGACAACTTATTTGAAGTATCAGTACCCCGAAGTCTCCCACTTCTCTGTTTCCTAGAAATACCAGCACATGCTGTTACCACCCACGAACACAGCACTCTCAACCACGATGCAAACCTTTCCACTCCCACTCTCTGTATTATTCAGATTCTTGATTCTGTGACAGCACACCTGGGCAATTCACTTCTGAAGAGGAAAGGCTTACGTACATCACGGTCTGGGAGCTCCACTCCCGATACAGGTAGACCCCATTGTTTCCAATGTTGAGCTGCAGCACAGAAGCACTGGGCAGGAAGCAGAGGGTCTCATAATTCCTCCAAAGAGAGGCCCACAAGGACCTGAGAACCACTCATTAAGCTTCTCCCTTTAATAATGACATTGCAATATACGACCAAGAGACCAAACCTTAAAGGGGGACATTTGCCATGCAAACTGCGGCACCTCTGGCAAATATTTTAAAGTCCACATTTAACACGTCTGTCTACAGTGAATTAACTGCAATAGACTTTCCTGCATATGTTTTTGTATGTACTATTAAGTTTGGGGGTTTAATTTTGGGGAGTGTTTATTTCCTTTTCTTCAAATAGGATCTCACTCTAAACTCTTGAACCTCCTGCTTCAGCCCCCCAAGGGTTCAAATTACTGTCCTGCATCATCGTATCCAGCTTTAATTTAGTTCTGTTGTAGAAGACCTGATAGCGTGTGGTGTCATGTGTCTATAGTCCCAGAATTTCAGAGGTTGAGGCGGGAAGTCACAACTCAGGTAGACCTGAATCAAAAAGAAAGAAAGGAAGGAAGGAAAGAAGGAAGGAAGGAAGGAAGGAAGGAAGGAAGGAAGGAAGGAAGGAAGGAAGGAAGGAAGAAAGGAAGGAAGGAAGGAAGGCAAATGAACAAAATATATAGAAACCTAATTTTAAAAAATAAATTTATTTAGTTATTTATGTATTTTACCTCCCAGCCATGGTTTCCCCTCCCTCCTCTCCTCTCAGTCCCTCCCCACCTCTGTTCCCACCCACACCCCGCACTTCCTCTGTTTCTGTTTAGGAAAAAGGTAAAGCTTCCATGAGTATCAACAAAACATGGTATATCAAGTTGCAGTGACTAAGCATCTCCCCACCTAGGAAGGCTGAGCAAGGTGACCCAGTATGAGGAGCAGGGTACCAGAAGACAATAAAAGAGTTGGAGACAGTCCCTGTTCCCACTGTTAGGAGTCGCACAAAAAGACCAAGCTCCCTAGATATAAATATACATACACAGAGCGGAGGGCCTGGGTCAGTCCCATGGAGGGACTGGTTGTTGATTTAGTCTCTGTGAGTCCCTTTGGGCCCAGGTTAGTTCATTCTGTGAGTTTTCTTGTGATGTCCTTGACCCATCTGGCTCCTACAATCCTTCTTCCTCCTCTTCTACAGGAGTCCCCGAACTTTGCCTAATGCTTGGCTGTGGGTCTGCCTCTGTTTCCATCAGTGGCTGGGTGAAGCCTCTCTGATGACAATTGAGCTAGGCACAAAAATGACCAAAGGAGATGTATGTCTCTGCCACTGCTAGGCTAGGAGCCTCGGCTGTTGGGTTCCTTGGAGATTCCTGGAAGATTACCTTGTGCCAGATTTTCAACTGACCCCAAAATGTGACTCTTTTCTATTATTCTCTTACAGTACTCTCCCGCTCCATCCCCCCATCCCAACCTGATTGCTCATGTTCCCACCCCCACCTGGCCTCAGTTCACTCAAATAGTTGCTTCTATTTCCCCTTCCCAGAGAGATCGCCCCGTGAACCCTCCTTGTTACCTAGTCTTTCTAGATTTGTGGAGTATAGCATAGTTAGCATTTATTTTGAAGCTAGCATACACCTAATCATGTTTGTCTTTCTTGGTCTGGCTTACCTCACTCAGGACGATTTTTCCTAGTTCCATCCATTGGCTTTCTGGTGTCCTTGTTTTTAGCAGATCAGTACTATCCCATTGTGTAAAATGGACCACATTTTCTTAATTCATTCTTCATTTGAGGGACACCTAGGTTGTTTCTGGGCCCTGTCTATTACAAATAAAGCTGCTTTGAACATAACTGAGCATTGTCTTTCTTTGTGATATGACTGAGCATCCTTTGGGTATATGCCCAAGAGTGATATAGCTGGGTGTTGTGGTAGATTGATTCCCAGTTTTCTGAGAAACTGCCACACTGACTTCTAAGGCGGCTGCACGAGCTTGCGCTCTCATTAGCAATGGAGGAGCGTTCCCCTTCCTCCATAGCCATCCTGAAAGGTGTAAGATGAAATCTCAGAGTCCTTTTGATTTATATATCCCTGATGACTAAGAATGTTGAACAGTTCCTTAAGAATTTCTCGGCCATTTGAGATTCTTCTGTTGAGATTTCTCTGCCTAAGTCTGTACCCCATTTTTAAATGGGATTATTTGGTTTTGTGATATCTAGTTTCTTAAGTCCTTTATATATTTTAGAGATCAATCCTTTGTCAGATGTGGGGTTGGTGAAGATCCATTTATTACTAGTTAATTTTAGTGCCTGTGTTACTGATGTTACTCCTGTGCCCATGTGGTCAAGACTATTTCCCACTTTCTCTTCTGTGAGGTTCAGTGTGGCTGTCTTTATGTTGAGGTCTTTGATCCATTTGGACTTGAGTTTTGTGCATGGCGATAGATACAGATCTATTTGCGTTCTTCTACATGCTGACATCCAGTTAGATCAACACCATTTGTTGGAGATGCTTTCTTTTTTCCATTATATAATTTTGACTTCTTTGTCAAAAATCAAGTGTCCATAGGTGTGTGGATTTGTAACTGGGTCTTCGATTCCATTCCATTGATCCAGCTGCCTGTTTTTATGTCAATACCATGCAGTTCTTATTACTGTAGCTCTGTAGTAGAGCTTGAAATCAGTGATGGTGGTACCTCCAGAAGTTCTTTATTGTATAGGGATTATTTTAGCTATCCTGGAGTTTTGTTTTTCTACATAAAGTTTAGCATTGTTATTTGGAGGTCTGTAAAGAATTCTGTTGGAAATTTAATAGCAATCACATTGAGTATATAGACAGATTTTGGAAAAATGAACATTTTTATTATGTTAATCCAATCAATCTGTGTGCATGGGAAATCTTTCCCTCTTCTGATATCTTCAATTTCTTTCTTCAAAGTCTTGAAGTTCTTGTCATACAGATCTTTCATGTGCTTGGTTTGGGTTACACCAAAATATTTTATATTATTTGAGACTATTGTAAAGAGTGTTGGTTGCCTGATTTCTTTCTCAGCCCATTTATCATTTGTATGTATGAGGGCTATTGACTTTTTTTAGTTAATCTTGTGTTTAGCTGCTTGACTAAAGGTGTAGAAGTTTCCTGGTAGAGGGTTTGGTGTGGCTTATATATACTATCTTATTATCTGAGAATAATGATACTTGGACTTCTTCTTTTCCAATTTGTATCCCTATGATTTCCTTTTGTTGTGGTAATGCTCTTGCTAGAACTTCAAGTACTATATTGACTAGGCATAGATTTAGAGAGAGTGGACAGCCTTCTCTTGTTCCTGATTTTAGTGGAATCGCTTTGAGTTTTTCTCCATTTAATTTGATGTTGGCTATAGGCTTGTTATAAATTGCCTTTACTACAGTTAGCTATGTTTCTTGTATCCCTGATCTCTCCAAGTTTTTTAGCTTGAAGGGGTGCTGGATTTTGTCAAAGGCTTCTTCAGTATCTAAGGAGATGATCATGTGGGGTTTTTTTTTTCTTTCAGATTGAAATCTAAATTTTCAATCCTCTTATACATGTCTCTAAATCTTAAATGATTTCACCCAAATACTAGTAACACTCCATTTACCAAAGCGATATAATGCAGTGTAGCTTTTGACAAACAATTTAAAATACTACAGAAATGCAGACTTTAGAAATATGCCTTCACATAAACTGAATGCTACTGAGGCTTTTCTGCATTATGTATCCAGAGAAAAACATTCTGTCTCATCAGCATGAAACAGAGCTCGAGTTCTTGTTTGTTTGCTTTTACGTGTTAGGATGGATAAAAAGTTTACACAAATAAACAGGATGTGTGGGATTCATTGCAAGTATTATTCTTCTGGCCACGTGCTGGCCTGCCCTGGAGCCACACTGCAAGGATGAAGAGCTATTTTGAATGATGTGATCTTGCCTTCCATACTGACCCCCGGTATATAGGGAACTACGCCACAGAATACATGCCTGCACCCACAGCCAGACTCTCAGTTACCAGCTTTCTCAACATTTTACTCTTACTATGAGCTTTCCTTTGCCTCCGGAGGCATGGAAGCCTTTTGCTCTGAACAGATGCACCCTTGCTTTGGTTAAGGAAAGTGCTCTGGGGGTGAGGGAGGGTGGGGCTGGGAGGGGAATGACTGAGTCTTACCAGAGCCTGCCTTGGTATAAGGCAAGGAGGAGCTAGAACACAATTCCCTTAAAACTGCCTGGGGTCAGCTACTACAGAAGGCTTCCCAACCCAAATCCAGGACACCCTATAACCGTCCACCTTCTGAGGCCTCGGCGTCAAGGAACCCTGAGAGGTTTCTGGATTTATTTATTTATTTTTATTCTGCATTTATCAAAGCCCAATACTGAGAAATGTGGTACAGGGAACTGGAGAGTGTGTCAACCTTGTGGGGCCCCAGACAGAGCAAGGACACAGAATCTGCTCCATGGTGCCAGAACTGCACAGACTAGCGCATGCATCATGCCTGTCTTGATAAGAAGCTGTCCTACTGTCAAGAATGGGTCTGTCGAGCAAAGATAATCCCATTGGGGAAGCCACTTTGTCCACATTTTGGCAGGCCAGGGTCCAGTTCTTTAATTAGAGCTGCAGCCTGCAGCCCAGAGGTCCCAAGGACGGCTGAGCAGAACAAAGAGTGTGTCGTGCTTCACAGGGCTCCTGCCCATGGACCGGTGCCAGCACTGAGAGCAAGTTAGAGGAGCGTGGTATTCTCTGCGGATGCAAAGACAGCCAGGCTGGGAGCAAGACCTCGTTTGGTACGTCACTTCCTTTGTGCCTCCTTTCTTCGTTGAAGCTGGCACCTTGGCCTCTGTGCCGACAATGCCTATGTGACATAGAACTTAATCAGCTGCCCTGGTCCAGCCCTCTAGACCAGTCTTCATGCAGGTCTCTCTGAACCTTGTCCTGAAGAGAGTCATCCTGTCCAAGACGGTAGCAGGGGCTGGTGTGTAGCTCAGGGGTGAACTGCTTGCTGAACATACCTGAGACTTTTGATTCAATCTCCAATTCCAAAGGGCAAAAAAAAAGAGAAAGGAATGAAGGCAGGGGGGAAAGAAGGAAAGGAGGGAGGGAGGGAGAAAGGAAGGGAGGGAGGGAGGGAGGGAGGAAGGAAGGAAGGGCCAGCCTTCAACATGTTAATGTGGCCACAGCTTCTACTAGCTCATCCTCATTTCTATCTATTTTTGCTCTGCAGTCCATTGTAGCACTGAAGCTGCTGTTCTCCACTCTAGCACTGGAATTCTAAGCATGCCCACCACCACCACAATCAACTTTCCTGATCCTCCTGAAGATGGCTGCTTGAGGCACGTTCAGGTTACCCAATGAGTTGTGTGTCCAGCTGGAACCTGAGGATGGGGCCCTGTCTCCCCACCTTTGGGGGAAGGCAAAAGCATAGCTTCAGAAAGCGCCAGTTATCAAAGGAAGTTGTCCATCGGCCACTGGTCACTTCCCTGGCTTTGCTGAGCCTCTGCTCGCCTCTCTTCCTTCTTCCCCATTCTCCCTGATAACAATAATTACTTCTTCCTGTATCAGGTCATGCCAGTCTCCTCTCCCACTGTGGTAGTTATCATGGACTAAATTCTGTCCTGGACACTTAGCATTCCTTTATCTGTGGGGTTCTGGATTCCGGAGGGGCCCACTCATCTCCTTCAGTAAGATTCCCAGTGGCTGAAGTCTGGTCTCCTGAGACAAGCAAACAACCAATTTTCTCTGTTTGGTGTGGTCTCCTGCGACAGACTCTGACCTATGGCAGAGAGCAGAGGGGCCCACATCCCAGGTATGTCCAAGTCTCAGCCATAGATCAGTCTTCTCCCTCTGGTTCAGTCTCCTCTCCATGTGACTTTAGACATCTGTCCACCTTCTCCATAAATAACCAAATTTTACCTATTTTCTCTGAACATGTAGACATATTCTTACATGGCCATGCCATTCCTTTTACCCATTTCTTCATGTCTAGGGTTTTCACATTACATACTTTATCACAGTGCCTGTGAGTGCCTATTGACCCTGCCCTCAAACTTGATGTTGCTTCTCACACAAGATAGCCACAGTTCACTCTGCTCAGAGCCCAAGCTCTGTGAGACCAGCTAGGAATATCTAGAGACTGGACCCAATATGCTCAAGGGGACTTTTGAACAGAGAAATCAACACCATCCTATAGACCATATGGCCCTTCAATACGATTATGGCTGCCCTCTTCCCAAGTCAGCAAGATGTCCGGTGATACATGGTATCTCTTAAAGACATGCCTGATTCTGTCTGGTCACATGGGATAGTCTCCTTTCTGATGGATTAGAAATGAACAAGTTAGGAATCTTTACTGAATTTGCAAAGCTCTGGTGTGCTACCACATACAACCTAGGCAGGTGGCATCCCAAGCCCTCACATGTTTGGGCCACACTCAAAAGAAAGGAACTCTTTAGAACATGAATGCTAAGAATGGGGATGTTGGAACTGTTGGAGCCTGTGAACCCACAGATTCAAAACAGCAGGTTATTCATGACATAGGACAACAACAGGATATCCAAGAGATGCCCTAGTGAGGGCCTATTGTAGATGTCATGGCAGAAACCAAAGGCTTTGACCTCGGGCCAGACCAAGGCATCATGGTAATGAATACTTGCAAGTAAAGATGAACTCTAAAGGGTAAACTGTGTGTCTCAATGGGCCACACTACAGTTTCCATGTCTTCTTCTTCTTTTTCTTTTTCTTCTTCTTCTTTTTCTTCTTCTTCTTCTTCTTCTTCTTCTTCTTCTTCTTCTTCTTCTTCTTCTTCTTCTTCTCCTCCTCCTTCTCCTCCTCCTCCTCCTCCTCCTCCTCCTCCTCCTCCTCCTCCTCCTCCTCCTTCTTTCTTTGTTTGGTTTGGTTTTTGGTCCTCCTCCTCCTCCTCCTCCTCCTCCTCCTTCTTTCTTTGTTTGGTTTGGTTTTTGGTTTGGTTTTGCTTTTAAACTTGGTTTTGCTTTGGTGGGGAGATTGCAAGGGCAGAGGACGGAGGCAGGGAGACAGTGAGTTAAGTGGCAATGGAATTCCTGATGTGAAAATCCACACAGATCAATAAAAGTAAAAAAAGAAAAAAATGGGGACTTTGAACAGTAACTTAGAATTCTTTCCACCACGATTCCCATGATTTTATTTCACCTGAGCCAAATCTGATACAAGAAGGTCATATTCCATATCAGACCTACGGAAGAATGAGCTTGGCTCTCACTTCTAAGTGAGGACAACCAACAAAGTGTTCAGCACTATGGGATAACAGGGCTGTGCTGCCAACATGACTAACTGGGGACAGAGAGAAGCAAGTCAGACTCTTCCCCTACTCAGTGCAATCCCATTGTCAGACTAAACTCTGGCCCACTGGAAGCTTTATGAAGTCTGGGCATACATGGCTTGCTAGTGAGGTCTTGAGTTTGTCCAGACAGATGAGCTGTTTGCTCAATACCTTGCCACCAACCATGTCACATGGATCCTCCCACACCTTCAGCTCTGCAGTGGCTAAATGCCAGGCTCCCAGCAACTGGGGTAAAAGGAAGGAAGAGCTTGCAAAACAAAGGAGACAATGAGTTACTGCTGTCATCCTGGATCAAGGAGAATAGAAGAGAAAACTGAGCAAGGGTTAGGGGTTAGTATGAGGCCCAGTGGTAAGCCACTTCCTTAGCATGCACAAGGCCAAAACTCAGCACCACACAATCTTGAGTCCTAACTTTCACTATTAATAAGAACCTGTAAGTGTAATTCTATGAGTGGCTGAATAGTCTTATTTGGTGCATCCCTGTAACATCAGCATGACAAGCAACTTTATTCTGCTTTTATTAGTAAGGTGATATATGCATACCACTCCTAAGGCCTACAATAGAAAATCAAACTTCTTTACAACCAGTTGTGAAAATCATTGGCCTACAGATTCTGGTATTCTGTAGTTTCCATTTTATAGAGTGAGGGTATTGATGTTGTTGTTTGCTTTTTTAATAAAATATTTTCATACAATATATTTACATCATATTTTCCCCTTTTCCAATTCCTCCCAGATTCCCCATCTCCAAACCCACATAACTTTGCTGTTTTCTCCCTTTGAAAACAAACAAGCAAACAAACAAATGAAACAATATAATACAATAAACACACTCACAAAGCACCAAAGCAAAAATCAAAATAAACAAACAAGATACCAATTGTATTGAATCCACAGATTCCTTCTGGTAGGATGGTCATTTTCACTATATTACTCCTGATCCATGAGCACGGAAGTATAATTTCTGGCATCTTCTTCAATTTCTTTCTTCACTATCTTATTTTATTATTAAAGTCTTTCAGTTGTATGGGCAGAGTTATCCCAAGCATTCTTTTTGCTGGGGTGAGACTATCATGAGAGGTATTGGTCCCCAGATTGCTTTCTCAGCCCGTTTGCCAGTTTTATGAGGCTAGGCTATTGATATTTTTCCAGTTAACTTTGTATTCAGCTACTTTGCTCAAAGTGTTTATCATATGTAGAAGTTTCCTGGTAGGTTTTTGGTGTGGGAAGTCCTTCTGTATATGTGTTGCTTTTATTGATTAATAAATAAAGAAACTCCTTGGCCTGTGATAGGGCAGAACAGAGCTGGGGGGGGGGGGACTAAACTGAATGCTGGGAGAAAAAAAGGCAGAGTCAGCAAGAAGTCATGGAGCCACTGCCAGAGACAGATGCCTTGCAGCCACCAGAGGGGAAAGATGCAAGCTGTCAGCTGGAATCTTGCCGGTAGGCCACGAGCCGTGTGGTAAAATATAAAATAATGGAAATGGGTTAATTCTGGATGTAAGATCTTGCTAGGAATATGCTATAGTGATTGGCCAAGCAGCGATTTAATTAATACGGTTTTGAAGTGATTATTTTGGGAGGCTGAGCAGCCGGGAACAAACAAGCGGCCTTCCACTATGGGTTTTTAGAGCTTTTTATGAATAAAATCACATAATCTGCAAATAATGATACTTTGACTTCTTCCTTGCCTATTAGTATCCCTTTGATTTCCTTCAGTTGTCTTATTGTTCTAGCAAAGGCTTTTTGTGAACAACATTGTCAGCTTCTTGATTCTGATGGAAAAACTTTGAGTTTTTCTCCCCATAAGCTGACATTAAATATAGGTTTGCAGTAAATTGATTTTATTATGCTGAATGTATCCCTAATCTCTCCAGGACTTTTATCTTGATTTGGTGTTGTATTTTTGTCAAAGTCTTTTTCTTCATCTAATGAAAAGGTCATGTGGTTTGTTTGTCATTCAGTGTACTTTTATGCAGAACCATCTCAGCATCTCTGAGATGAAGCATCCTTGGTCAAGGTGTATGATATTTTCTGTGTTCTTAGATTTTGTTTGCAAGTAATTTTTTTTCAAATGTTTGTGTGTCTGTTCAAAAGGTGTATTAGTCTATAATTTTTTGATGGGTCTCTGTATGCCTCTGGTATCAGGGTAATTGTGGTCTTGTAAAAGAAACTAGCAAATGTTGCTTCAGTTTCTATTCTGTGGGATAATTTGAGAAATATTGACATTAATTATTCTTCAAAGGTCTGATCGAATTCTGCACTGAATCCATCTGTCCCTGGGAGAGAGAGTTATAATTACAACTTCTTTCACTAGGGGCTATAAGTCTATGTAAATTGCTTATTTGGTCTTGATTTAACTTTGGTAGGTTGTATATATCAATGCATTTATTTTTTTTTAGCCTTTATAGTTTAGTGGAGTACAGATTTCTTTGAGACAGGGTTTCTCTGTAGCCTTGGTTTCTTTGTAACTTTGGTTGTGCTGTGTTTTCATTGTACTACACAAGTTTGGGTGAGCTGTGTTTTCATTGTATCCACAGGTTTGGATGAGCTTTGTTTTCATTGTATCCACAGGTTTTGGTAAGCTGTGTTTTCATTGTATCCACAGGTTTGGGTAAGCTGTGTTTTCATTGTACCCACAGGTTTGGGTGAGCTGTGTTTCCATTGTATGCACAGGTTTGGGTGTGCTGTGTTCTCATTGTACCCACAGGTTTGGGTGTGCTGTGTTTTCATTGTACCCACAGGTTTGGGTGAGCTGTGTTTTCATTGTATCCACAGGTTTG
>JABTXL010001975.1:552732-583845 GCA_025134845.1 Neodon shergylaensis | reverse complement strand
GGTGAGCTGTGTTTTCATTGTATCCACAGGTTTGGGTGAGCTGTGTTCTCATTGTACCCACAGGTTTGGGTGTGCTGTGTTTTCATTTTCACTCATCTCTGAAAAGCTTTGAATTTCCTTCTCAATTTCTGTCTTGACCTATTTTTTTCATTCAGAAGTGATTTGTTCAATTTTCATCAGTCTGTGTACTTCCTGTTGTTGATATCTTAGCTGTAATAGGTGGCTGTCAGAGATGTCATCCCTGAGGGTCCCTGGTAGAAATTGTTTCTGGAGATTGGCAGCAGAAAAGGGAAGGTTAAAATATTGAAGGACATTGGGAAAGAGTCAAGCTGGGTTCTCGTGTGCTGCCGAGTCTGAACTGTCAACTTGAAACAACCTGGAGCCGCCTGGGAGTCAGGCTCCTTGAACAATTGCCTGCATCAGATTAGCTGTTAGCAGGCCTGTGAGAGGCTTCTCTTAATTGGACTCCTAGAGGTGAGAAGGCCTAGCGGAAATTGGGTGGCACAAGCAGGGCCTGACTGGTGCGAGAGCGGGAGAAGTGTAACAAATATGAACTCCTTCCTCTTCTCTGGGGACGGCGGCTGTGAAATAACCAGCCACCCTGCATTCCTTCCTCCACGACTCCCCTGCTCCAGTAGATGAACTGTTATCCGGGATTGTGAGCTGACTAAGTCCTTTCTCCCCCAAGTTGCTTTTTGCCAGAGTACTTCACCACAGCAACAGAAATAAGATCAAAACACCACCAGTTTTACCTTCCAGATTTGTAGCTTGATATTCAGCTACTTTCGACTTCTTATCCTGCCTTCACTTCAGCAGATATTCCATTGACCCTGTTTCTTCAAAACACATTCAAGTACTCTGAGGCTTCTATCACATCCCTTTGTCATTTTTATTGCTTGTGTGTATAATAAACACACTCAATAGCCGTACCCAATTAAGTTTGCTAGGACTGTTCTTGATTTTTCTTCCTGGGCCAGTGTGTGCGTCTTGACCTTTTCCCAGATGTCTGTAGTTTTCTCTGGGCTTTGCTCTGCAGGGAGGAATACAGGGGTCAAGGGCAAACAAGACTTGAATACGCTGTTGCTCACTGTCAAGGCGCCACACACGCCAGTAATGGAGCACACCAAAGAGGGAGGTGCGCTATTGGTGCCTTGTTCTCAGGATAGTGAACTTTGCCCTCACTGAGAGCTCCTGCAAGAACCTGATGAACCTGATGGAAGTCTTGTCTTTTTGTAGGCAAAGAACAGACAAGCACTCAACCGGTTCAGTGTGCTCATCCGAATTCTCACCCGATCTCCCGCTGGGACTGCTCTCTGCAAATCTTCAGCTTGTTTCCTGTGGCTTCCAAGGGAGAATCCTTCCTACCTTTTGAAAGTCAGATACCACACCTATCCACCTGCATTGTGTCTCTCAAGATGTCCTCACATCCCCAGTCCACTCATGCTGCCATGCCCATGTCCCCGTCTTGAAGACTGACATATTTTCTGTCATTTGAAAGCAAAGAAAACCAAGTCTTATTGCTGCAGCCGCCACCACCACTACACTGCATACCCCATATATACCCACTGAGATTGGAGTTTGCGTGCTGAGACTTTGATGGTGAGATGCTGGGCCACCCTAGAAACGTGGGGTACAGTCTACTGTTTCTCAGAAGGGCCATGATGTATGCTAAAATGCACATCTAGATGCTGGGATTCAGGATGCTTAGAATGGAGCCTGGGACTTTAACCACGACGTGTGGATATGGATCACATGACCCCGAGTATTCAATGGCTGGGCCGCAAGCTCTGGAGCCAAATGCTTAGGACAGACTGATCTTTTTTTCTTCACCTCTTGGCTGTGTGGCACCAAGAAATTCTTCTCCATGTTGTCAAGCAGTAGAAAGAGAATGAGATGGTTTCTCTCACTTTGGTCTGAAGCCATCATTGTGGGTAAAATATGGAAAACAGTATGGCATGGCGGAAGAAGGAAACAGATGCCAGCTATTAAATTGCCGCTCACGTGACTGCCAGTGCACTAGGTTCTCTGTGCTTGTATGGTTTTTCTGAGATGGTTAAAAGGGAGCCACTCGGGCCACACAGTATATGTGGTACCCTCTCCATGATATCTTTTTTATTAACATTATTTATTTTTCAATTGTTTTTTTTATTGAGCTATATTTTTTCTCCACTCTCTTCCTCCTTCTCTTCTTATTTATTTATTTATAGTTTTTATTGAGCTATATGTTTTTTCTCCACTCTCCTCTCTCCCTCTCTCCTCCTCTTCTACCCTCTCCTGTGGTCTCCATGCTCCCAATTTACTCAGGAGAGCTTGTCTTTTTCTACTTCTCATGGAGATTAGATACATGTATGTTTCTCTTAGGGTCCTCTCTGCTGTCTAGGTCCTTTGGGATTGTGAATTGTCAGCTGTTTTTTTCTTTGCTTTATGTCTAAGAGCCACTTATGAGTGAGTATACATTTTATATTTGTTTTTCTGGGTCTGGGTTACCTCACTCAATATGATGTTTTCTAGATCCATCAATTTGCCTACAAATTTCAAGATGTCGTTATTTTTTCTGCTTGTAGTACTTCATTGTGTAAATGTACCACATTTTCCTTATCCATTCTTCAGTTGAGGGACATTTAGGTTGTTTCCAGGTTCTGGCTATGACAAACAATGCTGCTATGAACATAGTTGAGCCCATGTCCTTTGTGGTATGATTGAGCATCCTTTGGATATATACCCCAAAGTGGTATTACTGGGTCTTGAGGAAGGTTGTTTCCTAATTTTCTGGGAAATTGCCACACTGACATCCAAAGGGGCTGTGCCAGCTTGCACTCCCACCAGCAATGCAGGAGTGTTCCCTTTACCCCACAACCTCTCCAGCATAAGTTGTCATCAGTGTTTTTGATCTTGGCCATTTTGACAGGTGTAAGATGGAATCTCAGAGTTGTTTTGATTTCATTTCTCTGATGACTAAGGATGTTGAACATTTTCTTAAGTGTCTTTCAGTCATTTTAAATTCCTCTGTTGAGAGTTCTCTATTTAGGTCTGGACCCCATTTTTTATTGGATTATTTGTTCTTTGGATGATCAATTTCTTTGTATATTTCGGAGATCAGTCCTCTGTCTGATGTGGGGTGGGTGAAGAACTTTTCCCATTTTGTAGGCTGCTGTTTTGTGAGACAGTGGACTCAAGAGAACATTCTTTATTCATAATGGGGCTGGCTCTTTGCCACTCGAATCCGCCTGGGGACTTTGTGGGTGTTTTGACTCCTGAACTACAATGCTTGCTGCAGGCAGAGTATCTACCACTTACTCCCATGGACAGGTTGTGAATTCTAAAGCCAAATATCAAATGTTAGAATTGTGCCTCACCCCACCCCAAAAAGAATTAGAGAAAGGTGATGATTAAGTTGTGTGCCTTGTTGGTGGCCATGGCAGAGGAGCAGCAGATGACAACTGACTTTAGAGGACCCACCCACCAGGAGGAAACCTTGACAGTATAATTTTGTGTGGGTAGGCCCTGAGAGCCTGGACCTCAGGATGTTTCCTGCTACTGCTGTGTCTTTGTGTGTTTGCTGCGGCTATTTTTCTGTGGTATCTGGAATGGTGTGGAAGAGATCCCTACCGCCCTTAATGCGGTGTGGTCATCCCTTGGAAATACTGCATTCTATTGGGCATTTTTTCCTGTGGGTTCTTATGAAGATGATTTCCTCCTAAGCTGTACTGTTCAACTGAAGCGATGATTTTATACATAGTGTTAGTTTAAATAGGATTTTGATGATTGAGGGTTTTTAATAAATATAGTAAGAAATTATGATAGATTAGTTTGGTGGAAAAATTAACATAGGTAAAGCTAGGATAAAATGTTGCCAAAGTCTCTGGTAAAGCAGAGGCTGCTAAGGATAAAAAATAAAACAAGGAAATGTCACACAGCTAGAGCACAGGAGTTTCTGTTGAGCTGAATAGACTGTGACTTAGGTTAATGATTAAGAAAAACAATTGAGGGGCTGGAGAAATGGCTCAGTGGTTAAGAGCATTGGCTACTCTTCCAGAGGTCCTGAGTTCAATTCCCAGCAATCACTTGGTGGCTCACAACCATCTGTAATGAGATCTGGTGCCTTCTGGCGTGTGGGCATATATGGAGGCAGAATGTTGTATACATAATAAATAAATCTTTAGAAAGAAAGAGAGAAATTAAGAAAGAGAGAGAGAGAGAGAGAGAGAGAAAGAAAAGCAATTGAGTCCCAGTAGCCCATAGCTTAAATTCCTTTCATCTTAATGTCCGGAGATGTGTTCACAGGTTTCAGAGTGCATCATAGGTGAAGCAAAGCTTTGAAAATAACAAGATTAGACTACGATGCTTTTGTCAAATAGTTTTGTGGTGAGATAACCCGAGAAGACAATCTAAAGTTTTGGCCGGGTGATGGTGGCGCATGCCTTTAATCCCAGCACTCGGGAGGCAGAGGTAGGCGGATCTCTGTGAGTTCGAGACCAGCCTGGTCTACAGAGCTAGTTCCAGGACAGTCTCCAAAGCCACAGAGAAACCCTGTCTCGAAAAACCAAAAAAAAAAAAAAAAAAAGACAATCTAAAGTTTTAGAATGAAGCACAGCTGAGTGAAGGACTCGTTAAGGTCAGGGATTAAAACCAAAGCAGCCCGATTGTTGTTAGCTGACAGGGCTTTTCTCACTAGGATGAGATGAAGCTTAGTTCCTTGTACCCATTGCTGCTCTCAGCTTTCGGATACAAAAAACTGTTGATGAGCGGCTGTGCCCCCTGAGGATTTAAAATAGAGTTGACTGGTTCTTTTTTATATGTGAAAGTTTAGACTTGTGATTCTCCTAAGATTTCTTGTAAGAATACCTTTTGAAATAAATAATGAGATAATTGGTCTTTTCTTTGTAACCATAAAACACAGGCTGCCAGAGAAAGAACTGACTGAGAAAAATACCTTGCCTACACTCTGTTAATCTCTAACAAGTTGTTTGGATATGAACATATGTGGGCTCTTGGGACAGCTTGCTTTTCACCAGTAAAATATAAAATGTTTGATCATGTAAAGGATATGGAAAAATGCTGTCTTTTTACTTGTATTAATTGTAATCATTCACTTGAAAAATAGAATGCAACAGCAATGTAATTTTTATACTGCTTGAAAGATTTTGCTGGAGTATTTAAGCTGTAAGGGAAAAAAACGAAATTAGAAGAAAAATATCAAGAATGAGAGAAGGAAACCACCAGGAAAGATGTAGAGGAAAATAAAAAACAGAAGAAAAAAAGAAGTCGGAAGGCAATCATCGGGAGCGTGTGTGTGTGTGTGTGTGTGTGTGTGTGTGTGTGTGTGGTGTCTTTTCCCTTACCCCCTCAGATAAAAGCCTTAGTTCATGGCTCCACCCAGCTGCTGGGCTCCACCGAGCTGCTGGAGACTGGTTCTCACAGTGGTGATAATGTCTCAACGACTGACTGCTTGCTGCGTGTACTCAATGGCGGTGTGGTTGAAGTTCCCTAACCCACTAACGTCTCTGTGTGTTCTTTTTTTAGTGCCCCCTCCCCACTGACATGCTAGAGAAACCTCGCAGCAGCCCAGTATGGCATAATTCTTGTTAAATATTTGTTGGTAGGGAGTGGTAGTAGGTACTTTCCGTTTTCTATGAGAAAAAAAAAATTATAAAAGCCACAGTTTCTACAACTACACCTGGAGAATGTGCCTCCTCACCGGCAGAGGTAGCAAACAACTCCAGAGGCTTCAAAGGAACCTCGGATTTATGCAACAACTACACCCGTGAGAACAGAGATGACAGCCCAGAGCGGAAGCGTTAGCCAAAATGAGCAACACGTTGTTACCCTCTTTGCATAGACAGGCACTCTCGGTGAGGGGCAAAGCAGATGATTCAGAAGAAGTGGGACGTGACTCTTTCAGACCCAACACCCCCGTGGATGGCTCCAGAAGAAAACTGATTTGAAATAGTGGAGGGGGTGGGTCAGAGGTCATCTTGATAAGTTTCAAAGGAAAAGAACGACCTTGCTTGAAATGGTTGGTGCGCAGCGCTTCAAAAGAAACAGGGGGTGGGGTGTTCAAGAAGTGCCCTTTGTTCTTTGATCCTGCCATAGATCTAGAAGATGAAAACCTCATCATAACAAAGTGGATGTCCAGTCTGGATAACCAGATCCCATCAAAGAAAGAAGAGGGCAGGAAAGGATTGCTGCTCACCAAGAACAACCTGATTCTGAGAACCCCGGAACGCATTTCCTCCCGGCACGAGCATGAAAGGCGTAACGATAAAAATAATAATTACATGAGACAAAGTGTTCCCAATCCCTGTTTGCCGTTATCTTGTTCCACATTTTAATGTAATTCCAGGGGGGAAAAAATTAGTTTGCCATTTCTCTTTTTAGTGCCTCAAGACCTCCTCCTCCCCGTGTTTTCGTACAGAGTGAACGAGGCCTCTCTGGGTGTCCGTAGATTGCAGGGCCAGGGCTGTTCAGAGTTCAGTGACATCTGTGGTGCGCAGTGCCGACTGGGCTGGGCTCCTGTTTTCCGTTTACAGGCGAAGGTTGTGGTTGGACTTGTGTAGCCCACAGAATACTCTGCTCCTCCTGTGGACAGGTCAGATTGCGGCTCTCACCTAGCGGTGAGGTCAGCAAAACATCGCCTCTGGAAAGGTCGTGTGGCCTCTGCGTTTTTTTCTAAAAGAATTTCTCCCCCGCAGTGTTCTCTTCCTCTGTCCTCATCGGCTATTGATTTGAAACGGACTTCCTCCTGCTTCTGCGCCATTCACCTTCCCACCTGCTGGCCTCAGCCCAAAGCTGCTAGCTACTCACCCACATGCCCTTGGCATTGCTCACAAGAGCTGACTTTCGTGTTTATCAGATGGAATAACACTCCTTTGACCTAGAGATATCTCAACACTACAACCAAGAAGGATTCGTTTGATGTTTTTAATAATTGAAAGTCATTAGAATCCATCATATCAACAAATTAAGAAAAAAAAAATACCAGATGATAACGATAGTGCCAGAAGGGGCAAAATCCTGCAGCCTTTCCTGATGGAAGCTCCCAATGCCCTAAGACAGGGGGAATCACTGCAGCCTTTGGAGAATGTCTGCTGACTGTGTGCCTCTCTTGCCATGCGCAGTAAGAGGCCCTTTCCTCTAATCAGTGCTTTACATCTCAGGCCGGAAGTCCTAGCCAACACAACGAGACAATAAACGGAATGAGAAGATGTATCGATTGGTAAGGGAACAAAGCTTTGTATTCGACACGACTGGCTGCAGTAAAATCTGAGAGAAACGGGCAGGCATCCTCAGAGACTCAGAGACGGCAGCAGCAGAGATTGCAATCCCTGATCACTGACGGGATGGAGGTTTTAGAAAACATGTAACCAAGAACTCCCCTTTGTGATCACCCTCGTTGCTTTGTAGTACTTGGATTAACAAGCCTCTTCTCTTGGCTCTCTAATTTTGCAGGTTCATCTTCCTGTTTTCCTCAGCAGCTCGTTAGCCATGCTGCAGAAGCCAGGGCAAGCCTGAGAGTCGGAAGGCACAGGCGAAGGAGCAGGTCGCTCTGTTCCCCCAGCAGTGTATCAGCCAGCAGAAAACCCAGGCAGCGGTCATGGGACAGCGCTAGTCTGGGCGGCAGTTACTACTAAAGCAATGATTGACTGTGAAATTCAGTAAAAAAAAAAAATATATATATATATATACACACACACACACACACACACAGGTGTTTCTCAACTAACGCTGGGACTTTGGCCTGATAAAACTATTATAAATTGAAAATACTTGAAGTCAAACATGTATGTGAGGGGTCAGGATGTTGAAGAACTCTTGTCTACCACTTGTGAGGAGCTGAGCTGATCCCCAGCAACACAAACTCAATCACACATGAACACACTCAGGCACATGTGAGCACGCGCACATACACACGCACATACACACACACTGGGCATGCAATACACTCAGCCTGCCAAACATCCTGGCTCAGATAAGAAAGCACTCCAGAGTGGTAGCTGTTCCTAGGGTTGCCTGGTGACTGCAGACACCCAGCATCTCGAGAAAGGGTCAGCTCTCACATCATCTGCCTGTGAAGCCACCAAAACTCAAGGCTTGAGGCACGGTTTCTATGGAATGCCTTGCCATGAAACCAAAATCTCACCAGCTAAACCATCATACGTCAAAACAGGTACTTTTATGATCGATAAGTAGAAAAATCTGAAGATTGAGTCCACTAAAATCTCATAGCTTGGAGCATTGTATTTTCTTCTAGGAGGATGAAGAAATAAGGACAATTTTTTTCTTCTTTAGCTGTGCAGAGGTGAAAACTGGATCCTGTAGGCAGGCAACTTCGAGAGATTTCAAGTACAAAAGATGCTGTTACGGTAAAAGAACCTTTTACAACAAAATTTCTTTTCTTTCTTGCCGCTAGTTTTGGAAAGTACTTTTCGATACAGGGTCTTTCTATATAACCCTGGCTGACCTCAAACTCAAGACAATCAAGATTGTCTCATACTTGAGATAATCCTCCTGCCTCTGACCCTTGAGTGTTGGGCCAAGAAATCAAGCATCTCACAAATGCTGGAAAAATCTCCGTGTTGGCTCACTGTGGTAAAGCATCAAGTCCAATTAGTTGACTTAACATCTTTATAAAAAAAATCCCCATCCGTCAAGGTTCTCCACTCAAAGATGTCCCAAGTCCTCCTCCAGGGACTAGCGTGGTGACTACTTCGTACCACTTGATATTAATTTTTCCACGACTTGTCAGATCTAGTCTGGGTGCCATAGTCATAGTCCTGGCTTCATATGACTACCTGTTTCTGCGCAGAAGCCTACCTCTGGTCTCCACAGGGTTCCATAGCCCTGGTGGACCTAGTTCTGACACCTCCTCCGGAACCACAGCCAACCCCTAGGATTCTGACAGGACATACTCTACCTACACCTGCCCACAGGCCTCATCCCCGCACTAGATACCCAGAATTTCTACACCTTCCTCCAGGTTCTGGCCTGCATCCACCATCCTGTACCCCATCCTAATTGGACTGATGTTGACTGCACTACTGCCAAGTTCTGGGACTCCACCGGGACCTGCCCTACCTGCAATTACTCAGAGGTCTCTTCTGGGCCACCCCGACTCAATATCTTTGTAAAGAAATTCAGCTGGGGTGACCTCCCCACCACTCCATGCCTTTCTACAAGGTACCTGGTTTAAGCTGGGTCCCAGAGCCAGTGCCCTAGCCTAGGCTGGTCTTCACACCCGGGAGCTCTAAGCTTGGGTCAGGATCCCTCCAACCTATCCCCCAGACAGCAGGACTATCACGTATCATCCCCCACCTTTCCTCTCAGACCTACACTCCCGACTCAGAACAGGAAGAACATCCTGTACACCAGCCCAGTCCCCTCTATCCACCTGACTTCATCCCACCCAAGCCATTTCCAAGCTCTACACCTGGCCTGCCCCCACATAGTCTCTTCTTCCCTGACATGCTTAGCATGAACAGAGGCAGCCCACAAGCACAAGTCTCATCCTAGAAATAACAGGAATATGAAATATCAAACCAGTATCTTCTCTCCAAATCCACCAGTCCTATGGAGATGCTCACCAATGAGAATTAGATAGAGTCCAGGACAGAGAATTAAAAGAAAATTAGAAACGTCATAGAAGAATTCAAGGAATTTAAAGAAGACACAAGGAAACAGCTAAGTAAATTCCAGGAGGAAGAGCTGAGGGAGAATAAATCTGAGAGGTGCCCAAGAAAACACAAAGACAAGGCTGATGGAAATGATACAGATGACCCAAGACTTGAGCACGGAATATGAGTAGATAGATAGAATGTTAAAGTGAACTCGAGATGAAAAGAAGATGGGACTGAAAGACCCAATATCCTAACAAGAAAACTTAAAGAAAAGTCATACAAGTAGAATGAATAAAGCAAAAACTGGAGCATCAGTTCTCAAAGATAAAATAGAGGATCTAGATCAAATAAGAAAGGAGTATGAAAAAAATAGGAAATGTGGGGAACCACATCTTTCAAATTGCAGGAATAGATGGCAGAGAAGAACTCAAGTCAGTCTGGCATAGACTAGATCTTCAACAAGATCCCCTAACTAGGAAAGACATACCTTCAGGGACACAAGAAACACAGAACACCAAATAAACAAGGCTAGAAAAGAAAATCCCCAAGGCATATAATAGCTAAAGCACCAAGTATACATAACAAAGAAAGTGTATTGAAAGCTGCAATATATATAAAAAAAACATGCCACATATAAAGAAAAACTCATAAATAACAGCTGAATTCTCAGGGGAGACTTGAAAAGCCAGAAAAGTCTGGAACAATTCATTCTAAGTCCAGAAGACTATGACAGCCCACTTAAAGTAATATACCCAGTAAACTATCTGCCACAAACGAAGGCAAAACAAAAGCTTTCCATGATATAAACGCTTTAAAAATTATATACAACACATCAAACTTAAGGAAAACGTAGGAATCATTATTCTAAGCTGAAGAGAAGAATGAGCGTAGCAAAAAGATTTGGGAAAGAACTACGAAGGCATAAATACCTCTGAGAACACAACAACACCAAAAACAACACAATGCCCCAAATTAACACCTGCATTTCAAATAATAATTTTATAATGGCCTCAATTCTTTAATAAAAAAAGACACAGACTTTATTTATGGCTAGAAACCAAATATGAGTGAGTACATCCTATGTGCCTCTTTTTGGGTCTGGCTTACCTCACTCAGGATAATGTTTTCTATTTGCATCCATTTGCATGCAAAATTCAAGAAGTCCTTGTTTTTTACTGCTGAGTAGTACTCTAATATGTATATATTCCATACTTTCTTCATCCATTCTTCCATTGAAGGGCATCTAGGTTGTTTCCTTAAATCAGGGAGTAAAAGAAAACTTCTTGAGTAGATGTTGGCATAGGCAGGAATTTAGAAGAAAACTGAATGTATACCCCAGCTATATGGGGAAAACGTTTTCCCCGTAGCTGTTGGGGTTGCTCAGAACGTGCTGCAGGTGGCTAAATTAATAATGGATCTTTGCTATGAAAACAGCTCACTTGCACAGAGCCAAGCCCACCCATTCATATGTGTGAAATTATCTCTAGATGACTTATGATATCAGCCACAGTATGAATCTCGTGAGAGTGGTTCTCACACCTCGTCAGTTAGGAAATGTCGGGGAAAGTCCACACATACTCGGAGCTGAGGAAATGGCTCACACGTATTTTCAACCTGTGATTGATTGGATCTACAGAGATAAAAACTGGCTGATAACCGAGAACTGTGTGCTATGACTATTATGGAATTTTAAACACAAAGGTTGAATGAAAGTAGCTCACTTCTGAGAGAAAATAATTAAATTTCTTAATCTTCCAACGTAAGAAAAAAAATCCTTAAATTTGAATGGAATTCGCCCTATCTAAGTATGACTCAAAATTTGAAATTAGAAGCACTAAAAGAAATTACTAACAATAGAAAAATTATTTATGAATATATATATATATATCCACAGGGAAAAATACAGACATAGCTTTTAATTCTAGGAAAAGATTGATCCATCTCACATATATAGAGGAAACATAAATCAATACAATACGGAGATAGCATTACACATCTGCCCAATGACAAAAGTAAAAACTATTGATGAGAAGCCACACTAAGCCAAACAGACACTCCCAGGACTGGCACAAACAACCATGCAACAATACCGAGCAAAACCACACTGTTTACTCATGATCCTAAAATCGCACTTCCAAGAATCTAGCATAAAGATATACTTGCAAAAATATGAAAATATGTAGGTGGGGTGTTTATTCAGTGCAGCGAAAGACTAAAAATAACCCACATGTTAACCGGCAGGAAACTGGTGAAACGCACCGTATGCACCCTGAACCGGTGAGAGCCGAGCTGAGGGGGATCTGGAAGTAGTTGCTATTCTCCTGAATATTTATTTAAAAAGTCTTGTAATAAAATGTTAAGTACTACATGTACTTCCTCCCCAGGGCGAACAACCCTAGGGAAAGTTAGGTTCTTCCTCATTGACAGGAAAATCTGACAGTTGCCTGAGCCCCTCACCAGCTTGGGACAGCCCTCTGTTTAGAAACTGTTTCTAAGTCTGAAAGTCATTGCGGTAAGACTTCTGCCTGGCCACTTTACAGAGCAATATTTTGTTGCCATCGCAATGCTTTCCCGTTTTTCAAATGTCTGGTTCTGGCCGCCCTTCAGACTTGGGTTGGCTGCATCTGCCAGAGCTGGTGTGGTCCCTGGCTGCCCGTAGCTACTGCAGAGAAATGCCTGTGCTCTAATTTAAGTTATCTCTCTTCTCGGGGATTGCAAAACCGCAAGGTCGTTTATTTGTTTGTTTGTATTTCCCCTGCTGCCCTGGACTCCTAGCTAGCACTGCCTTGGGGGAAATTAAGGCTTTCCAAAAGCTGTTAGGTTTCTTTATTTGGCTCAAACATAGCTCCTTTCCCCAGCACTGGAGAGTAAGCATATAAAGAAATGAATGAAAGCGTGTATTCACGGCGTTATTCATGGGAGTGCATACATTGACTGTGGTGCATTCATAAAATGGAATGTCATTCACTTCTAAAAGCAGCGAGATGCGAGATCATGAAAAAACATGGGAGAGACCCAAATGTATGTCAAGGAACAGAACAAGTCAGTGTATCACACATAATTTCAACAACATGGCATTCTAGAAAAGCTAAAGCTATGGAGACCAGAAAAAAAAAAAACAGGAGATGGGATGTGGCTTAGTCACAGAGCATCTGTCCACCATCATATGAGGTCCTGGACTCTACTCCCAAGACCAGAAATAATAAATAGAAAAAAGCAGAGAGGAGAGAAAGAAAGAAGGAAGTTGGAAAGGGAGGGAGGGAAAGCCTCAGTGGCTGCCATGGGTTAATGGAAGGGGGGGTGGACTGGAGGATTAGACGGTCTAGGTAGGGAAAGGTGCTGTTTGATCCTCTAAGGACAGGTCCTGCCCATCATACCCTTGTTCAGATCCATGGGCTGCACATCAATAGTGAAACCTAGAGCTGGAGAGATGGCTCAGAGGTTAAGGATGCTGACTGCTCTTCCAGGGGTCCTGAGTTCAATTTCCAGCAACCACGTGGTGGCTCACAGCCATCTACAATGAGAACTGGTGCCCTCTTCTGGCATGCAGTCATACATGGAGGCAGCACACCGTACTGTATACATAATAAATAAAATCTTTATAAAAGAAAAGAGTGAAACCTAAGCACACAGACAGGAAAGGCGAGGCACACAGAGGTTGAACAGGGACACCGCACTCTGCTTTCAATTCTGCTGCAAATAAAAACCTGCTCTAAAAAGTTTGCCTTTAAAAAAGATTGTACTGATAAATAATACTAGAGAAATTGAAAGGGAGGTTGAATTACATAAAAATTGCATTTTATTTTATCACTTCACAATCTCCAGTTCCTAAGACTTCCTTGGCTCATAGCCTCATCCACCACAACTAATAATAAACATTTCATTCTAGACCAGCACCTCCCCATTGTGCTTCCATGTGCCTCCCCAACCCTGGTCCAAGGGATCAAACC
This sequence comes from Neodon shergylaensis, assembly GCA_025134845.1. Classification (NCBI taxonomy): domain Eukaryota; kingdom Metazoa; phylum Chordata; class Mammalia; order Rodentia; family Cricetidae; genus Neodon; species Neodon shergylaensis. Next base: position 570,281 of record JABTXL010001975.1, on the reverse strand, counting down.
CAGAACCTTTCATAGGTAGCCAAGTATTCTACCACGCACCATGTCTCCAGGCCTCACTTTACACTGCTTCCTTCTCAAAGTCAAGAGAAGCAAAATGTGGCAGAACTTCCAATGCAGCAGGAATTTCCCTTTTACTCAGAAGTAAAATTGGTACTGTCTACACTTATCCACACTAAAGATATAAAATCAGCCTCCCACAACATCATAAAACCTGCTTTCTTCCTACCCCACTCTCGGTTGTATAGGACTGGGGCAGCGGCCTTCCTCGTTGACCATTTTTCTGCCTTTTCCGTTTATCCGAATTTCCCAGAGGGTGTCTGCCTCCAGGGATCAAGCTTCAGGTCTAGCTGGTGCACCATCCTCTATAGTGCACAATTCTCCACGAACTTGGAAAATCTAGAAGAAATAAAAGAATTTTGCTATGTGAATATAACATGAGGTAATTGGATGAAGATTAAGTAAATAATTTAAACATATTCATAATCAGCAACAAGATTAAAACAGTAATTAAAAAGTCTCCCACAATAAAAGCCCAGGACCAGGTGGATTCACTGCAGATTTTACTAGCACTTCAGAGAAGCACTAACACCAATATTCAAATCATTCCACAAAATAGATAAGGAAGAGAGGAAGGCTTCTAGCTGGATGCTGGTGGCGCATACCTTTAATCCCAGCACTCCAGAGGCAGAGGCAGGAGGATCTCTGTGAGTTCAAGGCCTGCATGGTCTACAGAGTGCATTTCAGGATAGGTTCCAAAACTCAGTGGAGAAACCCTGTCTCGAAAAATCAGATAAACAGAGGGGGGTGGAGTTCTAAACTACTTTTATAAATTCTGTATTACTCTGACAGCAAAACCAGATAAAAGTATCACAAATAAAGTGACTTACAAACTTATCTGCTAGATGAACACAGACGCAAAAAGTTTCAGTAAAATGCAAAGCTAGCTCAAGATCATATCAAAGAGATCGTTCATCATAACCAAGTTAGTTTCATTCAAAAACGTGGGAATGATCCAACATATGTAATTCATCACATAAATGGACTCAAAGACAGAAATTACATCATTATCTAAATACACACAGAGAAAGCGTTTGACAAAAGTTCCTCATCCCTTCATAGAGAAACCAGGGTCCTCAACATAATGAAGGCTATATAAGACAAACCTACATCCATTGTCATGGTAGAAGAAAAACAAAAAACATCCCCAAAGAAACAAGGAACAAGATGAAGATGTTCACTGTCTCTACTCATAGTCAAAAAAGTATTTGAAGTCCTAGCCTGAGGCAAAAGACAAAGAAGAAAATAAAAGGCATACTAACAGGAAAAGTAGTTGAAGAGTCCCTCTGTGTACATTAGATAGCCTAGTATAAAAGACATTAAGAATTCCAACAGAAAATTCTTCAAGTTCATACTTTCAGCAAAATGGCAAAAAATAAAATGAACACAGAAAACTCATAGTAAAAAATAGTGTAAAACACCTATTACAACCAGACTGAAAAATGAGGGAAACATTTCAATCCAGAATAGCAAACAAGGGAATAAAGTATTTGGGAATAGGAGATGGAGAGATGACTCAGAGGCTGCTCTTCCAGAGGCCTTGAGTTCAATTCCCAGCAACCACTTGGTGACTCAGAACCATCTGTAGTGGGATCTGATGCCCTTTTCTAGCATTAAGGTGGACTTGTAGATAGAGCACTCATAAAACAAATAAATCTCAAAAAAAAATCTGGGGATCAACTTACCCAAAGAAATGAATGATTTCTCCAACAGAAACTTGATGGCATTGGAGAAAGAAATAGAGGAAGACTCTAGAGGATGGAAAGGCCACCCATATGCAGGGATCAGGAGAATTAATCTAAAATCTCAAGGCAGACCCTGACAAAATTTCAGGGTTATTATTCACTGGCATAGAAACAGACAATCTCAAATGTGTATGGAGACACAAAAGTTCAAAGATAGCCCAATAAATCCCTAACAAAAAGAATACTGTGTGAGGTGTCACTGTACCTGATTTCAAAATGTGCGGCAGAGATAGTAATAAAAGTAGCATGATAGTGGCACACACACACACAAAAGATACATAGATCAAAGGAATCTAATTGAGGGGACCTAGACATAAGTCCACACTACTATACCCAGCAAAACTTTCAATCACCATAGAAGGACAAAACAAGATATTCCATGGCTAACAAGATTTCACCAATACCTAGCCACAACCCCAGCCCTACACAAAATACTAGAAAAAAACCTCCAACCCAAGAAAGTCGGCTACACCAACAAACACACAACAATTGATGTTCTTATGAGAATAATCCCAAAGAAGGGAAAAATGCACAAATTAACATCACCAACAATGAAAACTAAATTAACAGGAGATAGCAACCACTGGTTGTTAATATCTCTTAATGTAAAAGGACTCAACTCACCTATAAAAAGGTATAGGCTAACAGATTGGATACGAAAACAGAATTCATCCTTCTGCATACAAGAAACACATCTCAACCTCAAAGACAGACATCCTCTCAGAGTAAAGGGTTGGGAAAAAAATATACCAATCAAATGGACCTAAGAAACAAGCAGGTGTAGTTATCCTAATATCTAACAAAATAGACTTCAAGCTAAAATCAGTCAAAAGAGACAAAGAAGGTCGTTACATATTAGTCACGGGAAAAATCCATCTATAGGAAATCTCAATACTGAACATCTATGCCCCAAATACAAGGGCACCCTCATACGCAAAAGAAATACTTGCAAAGCTTAGATCATACATTAAACCCCACACACTAATAGTGGGAAACTTAAACCCTCCACTCTCACCACTGGGCAGGTCAGTCAGACAAAAAATGAACAGAGAAATAAGAGAACTAACAGATGTTATGACTCAAATGGACTTAACAGACATCTATAGAATATTCTATGTAAACAGAAAAAAAATATGCCTTCTTCTCAGCACCTCATGGAACCTTCTCAAAAGTTGACCACATACTTGGTAACAAAACAAACCTCAAAAAATACAAAAAAAAAATTGGAATAACCCAATGTACCTTATCAGACCACCATGATTTAAAACTAGAAATAAACGAATACTAATCCCAGAAAAACTCACAAACACATAGAAATTAAACAATGCTCACATGAATCATCAATGGGTCAAGGAAGAAATAAAGGGAGAAATTAAAGACTTCCTAAAAATTCAATGAAAATGACTACACAACATACCCAAATCTGTGGGACACAATGAAAGTAGTGTTAAGAGGAAAGTTTATAGTACTAAATGTCTACATAAAGAAGCTGGAAAAATCCCACACTAGTGAATTAACAGAACATTTGAAAATTTTAGAACAAAGAGAAGCAAACTCACCTAAGAGAACTAGACGACAGGAAATAATCAAATTGAGAGCTGATATCAACAAAATAAAAACAAAGAAAACAATGCAAAAAATCAATGAGACAAAGAGTTGGTTCTTTGAGAAAATCAACAAAATAGACAAACCTTTATCCAAACTAACCAAAAGGCAGAGAGAGAATATCCAAATTAACAGAATCAGAAATGAAAAAGGAGACATAACAACAGACAAGGAGGAAATACAGAGAATCATCAGGTCATATTTCAAAAACCTGTACTCTATAAAATTGGAAAACTTAAAAGAAATGGACAACTTTCTGGATAAATATCACTTACCAAAATTAAATCAAGACCAGATAAGCAAATTAAATAGACCTATAACTGCTGAAGAAATAAAAACAGTCATCAAAAGTCTCCCATATAAAAAAAGCCTAGGACCAGATGGTTTCAGCTCAGACTTCTACAAGACTTTCAAAGAAGAACTAATACCAATAATTTTCAAATTATTCCACACAATAGAAACAGAAGGAACAATGCCAAACTCTTTTTATGAGGCTACATTTACCCTGATACCCAAACTACAGAAAGACATTACTAAGAAAGAGAATTACTGACCAATCTCACTCATAAACATTGATATATATATATATATATATATATATATATATATATATATATATTGATATAAATGAAAAAGAGCAGAAATCTTGGTGTCAAATGTCTAAGCAGAGATGGGGTGAAAGGTGGGGATAAAGACAGGATAGGCAAAGGTTTGACTAAACTAAAGGACGAACAAGCCAATGCAAATCCACCAGGTAGACACTTATTACAAAATCATCTCGCTCTTGGAAAAGTAGTTAAAATGAGGTTACCTTGTGTGGGTTGACAATGGACAGTGATGAAAATCTCAGTGCCAGACCCCATGAATTGCTGTCAGGGATGCTACAGAGGTCTCTGAAATAATATAAGGTGTTTATTGTCATTGCTTCTGGTTGCATCCCTTAACTAAAGTTAGATGGGTGGATAGTAAACATGTTGTTTGAATATGGGGAGAATGGCTTACTCCATGCCCTGATACAGGCACACTTCATGCACAGTAGTACATTTTGAATGGGCTTTGTATCTGTAAGTTACATAACTATTTCCTTTGAAAGACTGAGAAAACAATTCCATGATTTTTCCTGTTTATTCCCATCACCCTGTACACAAATATGTATGTATAATGCTTGTGGTCACACTGTTTAATAAAAAAGACAATTTATCTATCTTTTTTATTGTTTTTATTGAGTTATATGTTTTTCTGCACTCCCCTCCCCTTCTACGCTCTCATGATCCCCACATTCCCAGTATACTCAGGAGATCTTGTCTTTTTCTACTTTCCATGTAGAGTAGATGCATGTATGTCTCTCTTAGGGTCCTCTTTGTTTCTAGGTTCTCTGGGGTTGTGAACTGTAGGCTTGTTTTCTTTGCTTTTTGTCTAAAAGCCACTTATGAGTGAGGACATAATATATTTGTAGAAAGATAATTTAAATTTTTCATTGCTTAATATGGGAATTGTCATGACAGTCTGAGGAGCTAAATTGATTGACATCCATGACTGATCTCGCTGCTCAGGAGGCTGAGGCAAGGTGATTGGTATTTCATAGGCAGTCTTTACATTTTAGTGATACTGCACAGAATAAAATATAAAATTCTGGCATTATTGCTCAGTGTTGAGTACTAACCTCCCTAGCATGCACATAGCCCTGGATTCAAGCCTCAACACCATAAAAAAGTAAAAGTTATACACTGAGGAATGAAGGAGGAAGAGGGAGGAAGGAAAGAAATGTTCTTTATAAGGCAAACAATAACAAAGTGCAATGGACTAAAGTTTAAAATTATCAGGGAGAAGTAATACCAAAAGGTCATTAACTGGGAAACTGAACTCATCTACTTTAGGAAGCTTCAAGTATAGACTAGAAGAAAATCAGGACAAAAACCTGGTTAATGGCATTTTTAAACTGTCCCTAACTTGCGGAGGTAGCATGACCCTGCCATCTTCATTCCTCTTGAGGGTCACTTCTGTCCAGAAGTTAGAGGCCTGCCTGGACAGCACACTGAGACTCTGCCTCAAAATGAAAAGCAAAAAGCATCTAAAAATCTCTCGCGGATCATGTAGAAAGACGTATGCTAGAATGTTTACTCATAACGGCAGAAGTGATGCAGGAGACCAGCAGCCAACCTGTCACTCAGAACGGCCTGGCTTCCATCTCCAGCCTCCCCCTGAGAGATGAAGAAGGCATAGCCATCTGGGAAAAATGTCCACAGTAATAAAAACGACAAGCTAAGCTCACAGGGTACAATATTACCACTAAGAAATTAGCAGATACCTCGTGATAAACATCGCTGCTTCAGGAGGCTTCCCGGAATATCCCAGTGGCCTTTTCTCTACACCACAGAAACTTCTACAGACCAGACCTGGTACACAATCTTGATATTGGGCAAGACTGTGAAGGAAGGAAAAGGCCCGGCCCAGAGGAGGGAGCATGGGGAACTGGGCTAGTAATACTGACCTTTCTCCTTAAGGGCTTGGGATTTCTCCTTATTAGAGATCTTACATCTGTCCCTCAGGATTTTCTGCATCCCTCTGTGCCCTTCTGTGCCCCCTCCATGCCCTCTGTATCTCCCCCCATGACCTCTGTATTTATTCCTTCTTGTCCTCTGTGTCCCTCCATGTTCTTTCTGTATGTCTCTTCTAACCCTCAGAATTTTTGTCCTTGCAGCCAGTGATGTGCTGAAACTGTTTGTTCGTGTCAATGGAGCCAGTCACCTGTCACATACAGCCTTTCCGACCCTTCTCCCATTTCCACCTCCAGCAAGCACTGATTTAGCAGCTTAGGAGAACTGAAACAGAGCTGGAGGCTTTGCACCTCAAAAGGCCTTTCCTTTTCTCCTGTTAACTGCAATTGGAACCCAGGGTTTGATGGATGAGACGTACTAGCTTTATTACCATCTGGCCTTAAAACTAACTGTTGACACTTCATGGCAGAGAAAGGCAGATGAGCAAGACTGCTGAGAAATTCATTATGAAAAGCCATTCCTCCCACTCCACCCAAGGCTGGACAAACATGCCAAATGACAGGAATATAGGAAAGAGGAGGAGGGAAAACGGCAATGCTAGACACAGAGAGGCGCTGAGAGGCCAGCCAAGGAGGGAAGGGGAGAGCAACTCTCATAACCCCTCCTTATCACACAATGTCTGCTCCACTTCCTCCTACATACATTCCAGCCCCCTCATTTTCTTCTGTTCCAGAGACTGAAATGTCTCAAGCCTAGTGTGACGGTGTATATGTGTCATTACCACACTTGGGAGGTAGCAGCAGGAGGATCAAGACTTCAAGGTCAGCCTTAGGTACATAGAAAATTTATGGTCAGCTTAGATTAACCAAAAATTAATCAAATTCATCAAAGACAATCAGAGAAAAAAATATATACACATATATGTGTGTATATATATGTGTGTGTGTATTTATATGTAGATAGTGTGTGTGTGTGTGTGTGTGTGTGTGTGTGTGTGTGTGTGTGTGTGTATAAAGAGGGTGAGGAAACAGAGGTTTGGAGTATGTATGTGTTGCCCAGACTGGTCCAGTAAGTCTGGACTCAAGCAATCCTGTTTCTGCCGCTGCCATCTGAGACATAGGATAGACCAGGATGCCCACTGGATCTCCCCTTTTGATTCAGTTTTCTGTTGCATCTGCATAATCCAGTATTTTTTCAAGGCTGCAACCTGTCTTCCTAAGTCCTCTGTATTTTTGTTTTCTAAGTCTGTACATACACATGTTTTCACGCAACCACACACACACACACATCCATTCACCTTTCCAGCGTCACTCCTGCCTCCTGTGGTCATGCGCAGACACTCGCACGGCACCTGGCCTGCTCAAAAAGATATTAGATCCAAACGGCTGCAGGAGCCACAAGACCCTAAATCCAATAATTGCCGTGGACAACCATGTCTTTGAAGATTAACAGCAGAGTGCCCAAAGGGAAGGGGCAAAGGAAGACTGCTTTGTCCAGGAGCGCGAGGAGAGCCCCAACAATAAGGGGAGTAGGTGCCGGGAGGCCGTGGGCTCCTTGCACAAGAAAGAGACAACACGCGGGGTCAGGGAGGTGTCTGCTTGGGAAGTGGGTTTAGTTTACAGACCCCAGAAAAGGTTGCAGAGAGTTCAGGAGGACTTTGAACAGTGGAGGAACTCCGTTTAAATCGCATATTCCGAAGGTTCACCCTCTGGGCTGAGAACACAGTTCATTGTCAGAGCATTAGCCTAGCAGGTCTAAATTCTGCCGCTGCAGTAAATTGAAATCAAATGTCATGAGTAATAAGTAGTCACCCTTGCTCCTGTGGAGGAAACAGGACACGGCGAGAACATATGGGGGGGGGGCACGGAAAGCAGAAACAGGAGAACTGTTTTAAGGTCTCAGGAAAACCCAGGCGTGGTGGCCCACCTCGACCATCTTAACACTCAGGAGGCTGAGACAGGAGGATGGTCAAGAGTTCAAGGCAAGCCTGAACCACATAGTGAGTTCCAGGTCAGCCTGGGGGTTATGAGACCTTGTCAAAACGCAAACACACACGGCAGGAGGAAGACTGTGCCTGTGTGGGCTGGCACAAAAGCGGGGTTTTAGGAGCCTGCATCCTAACGTAGGCTGAAACAGGAGATGAGCAGCCGGTCTTCGGCCTCTCTGAACTTGTCTCTGTTTCATTTCCTCTAGTTTTTCTTTTCCTCTGCCTTTTCCTTTTTGTTGTTGTTGTTTTTAGCTTAACAGATGGTGAGGATTTGAACTAATTTTTATGTATTTAATTCAACTTATTATCCAAGAGGGTTTAAGTCTTTGTGTAAAAGGGCCTCTTTTAAAAGTAACTTATTCAGAATTTGCAAGAAACTGAGCTGGCTGAGGCTTGTGGGAGAGGAGTCTTTCCCCGAGTGGTCAGGAGCCACCCTGCTTCTCAGGGCTCACTGTAGCAGGCAAGCATGTAAGAGGTCTTACAGCTGTGTCTCTAAGAGACGTGCAGAAGCCGATAGTGTACAGGCGTGGCATACACCTTGCCACATGAAAGGCTAGACTAGGCTACCCAGAACCTGTAACAAAAAGAATGAACTTTTTCAAAAGGTCTAGAAGGCAATTTGGAGAGATACCCACTGGCTGTGTCTGAACAACTGGAGAACAGGTGTGAATTACCACAGGCTATGTGACAGAGAATAGGTGGTGTCAGGGAGAACACTGGGCACAGCCAAAATTTTAAGTTTAAGTTGAGGTTGCAGCCTAGTCTTTTGTAGACCCAGGACTGAAGAGAAATAAAACACCACTTACAAAAGGAAAATTTTTTTAAAAGCCCACAAAAAGTTGATTGAGTTCAGTGTGCTGACTCTGGCTGGGGTCAGTTGCTGAGAAGACTCACAGGCCCCAGAGGAGTAATGTTTCCAGACCTGCAGACAAGAGGATCAGCCAGTGCACGAACCATTGCAACGGCGATCAAAGTAAAGCCATGCGTCACGGCCAGTGTCTCCCAACGAGGAGTTCATAGAGAGGCCCGCTGGCCTTTCTCTTCCTGGTATGGCTGTGTCAAATGCAATGCCTTTCAGAGCTGGACCAGGTGGCTAGAGAGGCAGGTAGAGCTGACCTGCTGAGCCAACTTATATGGGATGCAGTGGGTGGCAGAGAAAGGGCAGGGGGTCGAGCAAGCGGGAGCAAGTGGACTTTTTCAGCGGCATTTGGTTTCTCAGGGTGTTCATTGAATGAACCTGGAACGAGCCAGCCATTTCCACGCAGTCTGTAATTAAAAGAAACAACAACACGTTATCTCAGAGAGACCCGTGTAGGAAGTTTATTTTATTAAGTCAATTAGACCAGCTCCTCCCTGAGAAGGCCCCATGAAGAGATTTCCGTGGATGTGAGAGCTGTGAAATCTGCTAAGGAAATATTAAGTAGACTGATGAGGAGAGAGTCTTCAAACTAGACTTTCTTATTCCCCCTCCGTCCCTGCTGGCTTTGAGCTCCCCCCTTCCTCCCCCCATCACAAAAGCATCCTTGGTAGAAAGGAAAGAAAAGGCCAAGAGAGCTCCTAGGATTCTATCTTAGGAGACAAAACTTGCCCGTGAGAATTAGAATACATGAATGTTGACACCATGCCCAGAGTCAGTGCCTTGGTCCTCATATTAGGTCTTTTCTGCTCCTTGCCATCGTCTCTCAGAATGACATCATCCAACTTATTCCTGAAGTGCGGGGCATTTAGGAATTTTCAGGACAGTAATCACGCAAAGAATGGACTTTTCAGGATTACCCTATCTAAACACTTGCAAGCAACAGAGCATGACCACGCCCAGGAACACCCTCCCTCGGCTCACACCTCCTTCTAGAGGTTATCGTACCACAGAGAGAAAAACTGTAGCATGGACTCTGTTCAGTGAGAGTGTTTCCTGATCTCACAAATCAGCACCGTGTCCACTCCACAGGCAGCCACTGCTCTTTTCCTGACCTTGAATTGAAACAAAGCAGAATCAAACGTCCTGAATGTTTCCCCCTGGGTTTCACTACACATAACCTTCTGAGATGTGCCCATGTTTATGAGCATCTATTTTAAAACCGCCAAATAGATTATACATAGAGATATGCATACACACACACACACACACACACGGTGTTGAAGTGTGAGACCAGAGAAAAACACGAACTTCCCTTGATACATTTGTTTTCCGACTCAGTGGCTGAGAAAATGATCTGGTTTCTGTCTTCCAGGCACAATGTTAAAAGCTGCAATAAAGCCAGGGAGTGGTGGTGCACACCTTAGTACCAGCACCTGGGAGGCAAAGGCAGGTGGATCTCTGTGAGTTCTAGGCCAGCCTGATCTACAGAGCGAGTTTCAGGATAGTAGGGCCACACAGAGAAACCCTGTCTCCAAAACAAATAAAAAAAAAATCAAACAACAAAACCAGCTGCAATAAACAAGTCTTTGCTTGTTTGTTTTACTTTGTGAGATAGAGTCTTCCTCTCTAGCCCAGGGTAGCCCGGAATTAGCTGTGCAGCAGAGGCTAGCCTCTAGCTCATGTCTATCATCCTCTCTCAATGTCCGCAGTGCTCGGATTATAGACATGAAGCACAGTGCTTTGCAACAAGCCCTTTTGTATATATGTGTTTGCTCTTCTCTGTGACTAATGTCTAAGGTTAGACATGGGAACGATGTGCAGAAGAATTCAACCGAAACGCTGCAAACTACCATTTCCATTTTCATGCCCTCCACACCATCCCCGCTCCACACCCACCAGCACTTGGCATCCTTTCTTCTTCTAGCCTGTTTTGTACCTGCACATCTGCACCTAGAGAACCTTGATTTTTATTTTGAATTTAAAATCTTTATTTGAGAGCTTGAGATTGGAGTGTGACTGGAGTTCAAAGCCTGCCTGAGCACTGTAGGGGCGCCCTTGTCCCAGGTAAGAAGCACAATTAGTGTCTTTGATTGATGAAGCCATTTGTACCTCTTCGTGCACTTGGGATGTAGTGTTTCTCACTGGAAATTCCAGGCAAGACTGGGCTAGAATAAGACTCTCAAAAAGCAAAGCAAACGGGCCCTTTTGGTAAGCTGCTTTGTGTGCAACTGCTCCATCTGTCTACTATGCCACATACCGGGCCGCTCATATATGTAAATATATATTTACAAACTGGTGGTTGCGGTAACAACTGTAATTCCACTTAACCTCTGTTCTTTGTGCTTTCCCTAATAATCTGAGCTATGTAGTAAATTGGCATACACTTGCTTAAGCCTACCATTTCATTTCGGTAACAGCACAAAATAAAACGTTGGAATCTCCAACAGTTTTTACCCATGGTATTTGGCGTGCTCCACCGTCCTTTGATCTGGGGTTCCATGTCCACTCATTCCCCTTGCTCTGGAGAATGTCAGCTTCTGTACGAGCTCAGGTAGCTGGTGGTAGCTGTCCTCTTCATCTTTAGACCTCTGTGACGTGCGGTTTCCGCAAATGTCTCAGGCTGCTCTTAAATACTTGGAGCCTGTTGCCTCAGCTTCCCAAGTCCTGAGATTTTAGACTTGTGCCCCAAGTCTGGCTGTCTTTCATGTATCTAATAACATCTTTGCTTCCTCATTAACATTGGTTTTTATTTATGCATGATATTATTCTTGTTCTTACCATAACGATGACGACAACAACGACGATGATGATGATAATAAGACAGGGAATTCAGGCTGGCATTGAGCTACACAGTTGAGGATGACCTTGAACTCTTCCAACTCCCAAGAGATGGGATTAAAAATGTGTGCCTCTGCTAGCCTGTCTTCATTTTTGAGAGGTATTTTTTTTTTACTGGCTATAGATTTATTGATTGACTTTTTTTTTAAAATATGACTTTTTAAGATAGTGTTGGGTGCACGGGGGTGGGAGGATCACGAAAAGATGGGAACAGACCACCAAAGTCTAATAAACCAGAAGTAAACTTTATTCCAGGGAAAAAAATAAAAATAAATAAATCTCCATGGGGCACAAAAAACTTATCAGCTAGCTGAGACCACAGCCAGAGATGGATCTTTAAGGCTATGGCAAAGGCCAGCTTTTGAACTCTCCCTTTTTATATGAAGAAGCAACAAGCATTCGGCAGTAAGAAAAGAATTTTTACAATCTTGAGGTGAAACTTAGACACAAATTGCCCTTTTTTGTAATTTCCATTAACAGAGTTTTTCAGTTAAACTAGTGTTGGTATTTAGCCCATTGTTTTCCCCTGGCACTCCCTGATGGTGTTTACCAAGGCTCTGCACCTCCCCTGACACTGCCAGTTTTGCATGGCAGGGAAGCGTATGGGAAAAATATAAAACCAAAAAGTCAAAAGTCACATACATCCCTTCATTTAAAAGTTAGCTCAGCTCACATCAGTTGCTGGTCATGAGTGGCCCGGGGGGAGGGAGGGTGGTATCTAAAAGCTGATCTTCAGTTTGTAGAGATGAGATGCTTCAGCCTTGTAAACAGAGCATCCCGTTGTAAAGTGGAGTAACCCACTTTTAATAGTTAATCCTTAAGCTGCTGAGAAAGCTGCTGACAGCTGACAGCCTGCTCTCATTCTCCTCAGCTTACAGCTTTCTATTTCTTTTCTTTTACATTCTTATTTCTGGAACCTACATTTTATATTCTTATTCTTTTTTTTTTTTTTTTTGGTTTTTCGAGACAGGGTTTCTCTGTGGCTTTGGAGCCTGTCCTGGAACTAGCTCTGTAGACCAGGCTGGTCTCAAACTCATAGAGATCCGCCTGCCTCTGCCTCCCGAGTGCTGGGATTAAAGGCGTGTGCCACCATCGCCCGGCTTTTATATTCTTATTCTTGAACTGTTCAGATAGGATTTCTCTGTGCAGTCCTGGCTGTCCTGCAACTCACTCCTGTAGACCAGGCTAGCCCCAAACTCAGCGATCTGCCTGGCTCTGCCTCCCAAGTACTGGGGTTAAAGGTGCCACCACCACCCAGTAATGGACGTTATTTGGTGGGTATTTCTATCATCACTTGAAATATATCACTCCTTTGTCTTCTAGAATCCTCCCCTGCTTTTTCTCTAGCCTTTGCCTCTACTCAGTGGGTTTGTTTTCCTATCTACTTTCTAGGTTTTATGTTCTTCCTCACTTTTGACTTTCAGCAGTTAGACTTCAATGAGTCTATTTGTGTTTTCCTTTATCCTTTCTGCCCAGAGTTTTCTGAGCTTCTCGGGAGTTTAGGGAAGCTTATCTTTCTGCCATGTGTTTCCTCCTCCTGCTCTAATGCACGTGCTTGGGCTCACTCTCCCCGCCACACACGCATGAGTTCGTGGAATGCTGTCTTACAAATGCTCTTCTCTCCGCTATTCAGATGGAATAATTTATATACATACACACGTGCATATGTGATGCATACGTTGTGTGAGCTTGCTTGTTTTTTTTGTTTTTCTTTTTGGTTTTTCGAGACAGGGTTTCTCTGTGGTTTTGGAGCCTGTCCTGGAACTAGCTCTTGTAGACCAGGCTGGTCTCAAACTCACAGAGATCCGCCTGCCTCTGCCTCCCAAGTGCTGGGATTAAAGGCGTGCGCCACCACCGCCCAGCTGTTTTTTTGTTTTTCTGATGGGACCAGAACCAAGGACTTCCACACATGCTAGGAAAGTGCTCTCCCACTCACTTATGTACCCAGTCCAGATAATCTATATTCATCTCTTGATAGCCTGTCAACATTTTTAATCCACCAGTCAACCCACCCAAGTAACATCTTCAGTTGCTGCATGGTTATTTTCAGCTTTAAATTCTTCTTTTGGATTTTCTCATCCATTCTTGTTTTCTTGGAGATACACCTTCTTTTAAATTGATTAACACCCGATTTCCTTTACATTTTAGTATGCTTATAGTAGTTGCTTAAAATCTCCTGTCCTTTCATTAAAAACTTGGCTCATATGGGTTGACGATTTCCCCCCTTCTCCTTCCTTCTTATTTCTTTTTCTCCTCTTCCTTCTTCTCCCCTTCTTTCTGTTGCTGTTTCTTCTTGTCTTTCTTCTCCTCTTCCTCCCTTGCTCTTTCTCTCCCCATTCTGCCATCACACATTGCTATAGAGGTTGGGATCTATTGTTTTTGTATTGTTTGGTTATGTCTTAACAGTTGCTTACCAGGTTTTATGGTGGCCTCTCACACTTTCCTTGACATTTGCACGCAGGAACATCATCTCTCCTTCCTTGAGACCTGTGTTTTAATCTGCATATAGTTAACGAACTGTGACTGAGATTGACCTGCTTCAGACTGAGTGGACTACAGAACTGTGGGTCTAGAGTAGCTCATCCTCTGACTGAGCTAGCTCTGCTCTTTGTCACCTTCCTGGGATCCCTTTAGATGATTCAGGATGCTCATCTTGGCATTAAAAGCTAAAATGAAGGTGGGTAGGAGGTACCACATCTGGAGCACTCAGAACAGTCCAAAGTCCCTGGAGTTTGTGTTTTACGGGTCTTGCACAATGTTCACATACATGTACCTGCTGACTTGTAGCGGAAGACTTAGGTAGATGCTAGGCCTGGAGTGCCTTTCCTGAGGTTCCGGAATCTAGCTGCTTAAATAACCCGGAACTTCCAGCCAAGTTTCCCTTAGAAGCAAGCATGCTCCTGCAGCTATACTTAGAAACAGCCCTTAGGTAGCAAACTGAGGCAATCTGTTCTTGCTCTGTTCATCCCTCCTTCGCCCAGTGTCTGAAGATAATTTCTGAATACCTTTGCCCTTGTTCATAGTTCTCTGTGATAATGAGATCTGCTAGTCTGAAGAGAAGGCTTTCTCTGTCCTCACTGGAAAGACTTTCCTCCTCTAATCCATTGTAAATAGCATATATTCGACCTGTTTTGTATATCAAGCAACTCACTGTTAATCCAAACAGGAAATCACTACTCTCTGCAAGATAAAATCGGGGTGAAGGGAGGAGCTGCTAAGGACGGTCCCAGGCTCTTGCACAGGGTGAGCATATGCACTACCCCTGAGCTGCCCTCAGCATTTGTTCCTTCTTCCTCCAGACTCTTCCTACAGTCTGATCACAGTGAGCATTTACCCAACAAAGCATCTGATGAACCGGTTGCTTCCTCTTAGCTAAGTTTGTGTCCCTGAAACTTGTAAGTGAAAGTCCTTACTCCCAGTGCCTAGGTGAGACCTTTTTGGGAAGCAGGTGCCTTGAAGGTGAACTTGGGTTACTTCTGCTGTGATGACGCACCATTACCAAAACCAGCATGGGGAGGAAAGGGTTTTTTCAGCTTATAACTCTATCCCCAATGAATGTCAGGACAGGCACTCTAGGCAAGATGGGAAGGCAAGAACGGAAGCAAAAGCCATGGACGAGTGCTGTTCACCAGCTTACTCCTCATGGCTTTCCCAGCCTGCTTTATTATACACTCAGGATCACCTGCCCCAGGGTGGCATGACCCACCTTGGGATGGTCCCACCCACATATATCATTAATCAAGAAACTGCCCCACAGGCTTTCCCATAGGCCAATCTAGTAGGAGCATTTTCTCAGCTGAGATTCTGTCTTCCAAAACGACTCTACCTTGTGTTAAGTTCACACACACACACACACACACACACACACACACAAAACAAAACTGGCTTGCACACCAGTGAAATCCTGAGTAGAAAGAATAATGTGGGAGGGGTCATCATATCATATTTAAGCTGTTCTGCAGAGCAATTCTAAGCTGGCACAAAAGCAGATGGATATATCAATAGGGCAGAACAGAGGAAGACCTGCATATAAATTCATAAAGTTATAGCCACCTGCTCCTCAGTAAATGGTACCAAGAAAACTGGATATGCACAGGTAGAAGGATGAAACTAGATCCTTATCTTCTGGTTTGTTAAAAAAAAAAAATCAGCCATACCATGCCAAGCAAGATGGACCCACTGGTACAAATCTGTTATGGGGGTAACTAGCTATTCTCTGATTGGATGTTTGCTACACAGGAGGGATTCAAGTCTGGTACTTGAATTTCATAATTAAATGTCATAGTGAAACCCATTATTATGCAAAAATTAAAAAAAATCAACTCTGAATGGATCAAAAACCGTAATGTAAGACCAGAAACTAACACTGAGAGAGGAAACATTTTAAGAGATAAGCATAGGCAAGGGCTTCTATACAGGCCTCCTCGTGTTTGAGAAATAAGGTCAATAATAGATAAACTTCTGTGTCGTGAAGTTAAAAAGCCTCTGTGTAGCAAAAGAAACAGTATCAAGTGAAGAGACAGTGTTCAAAATGGGAAAAACAATCTTACTAACTGTACATCTCACATGGAGAGTCTAGAAGTCATTTGTCGTCAGGGAACCCTGCAAGTGTCACACTGGCAAGGAAGCAATCCAGTGATGTGAGGAATGAAGCTGAAGGACCATTAATAAAAAGTCAGAGAGGGAAATTGGGGTTCATAACTAGCCTCTGTCTCTTACCTCAACCTCAGTCTGAAAGTAGCAATCTTGCCTCCAGGAATCTCGGAATGAGACTGAGACTGAGTGTTGTTTCCTCCTGTCTTAAAATCTTCTCTAGGGATGGGACTGAAGGCGTGCACCACTGGGATTAAAGGCATGCACCACCTGGATCCTACGGCAAACTAGTGTGGCTGCTGGGATTAAAGGTGCGTGTTATTGTTGCCTGGTCTAGAAGGCTAGCAAGTGTGGTTGTTTTACTTTTCTGATCCTCAGGCAAGTTTTATTTATTAAAATACAAGTGAAATGCCACTACAGGGACTCAAGCCAGCACCAATTTTGCAGGCTCTGTGTCAGAACTTCCAAAGTCTGACCTCAGAGTTTATGCTTCTTACACATTCAGGCAAAGGCTTCCACGTGACAATCAACACAACACAGCTTTAGGCAGAACTACATAGAAAGTCCTTAGCAAAGTGGCAAAGAACCTGTGACCTTTACAATAGGCATAAACTGACAGATAAACAATGCTCAGGGCAAGGCCCAAGGAGGAAGGATTTGTAATAAGCATAAGCATAGGTTCTATTCTTGGAGCATACAAAATACATTGAACCTCTTTCATAAGCAAGGATGCTATTCCCTGAGAGAGAGTAAGATCAGGATTAGGAGCTAAACAATGCTCAGGATTCAGGAAGGCTGGCTCCATAGAAGAGCAAAAAGGTCACCAGGTTGTTAGACAACATCCATTTCTGCTTTCTAGGTGACCAGAAGTCAGTCATTTCCTTTTTTTTTTTTTGAAGAAAATAGGCCTGCGCTCCTCAGTTCCTCCCATGCTTTCTGTGAGTTGTGCCTTCTACAATTTTAAAATCTAAACAAGAAATCAAACAACCTAGTAAGTGCATTAATGAAATGAGCAGAAATTTCTCAAGAGAAGAAATATAAGGGACCTATAAACATATGAACAATTTTCAAACCAACTAGCCATTAGAGAAATAGAAATCCAAACTATATCATAATTCCGTCTCACCCCGGTCAGAATAACAGCCACTAAGTGAAAAATGTAACTAACACTGGCAAGGATCTGCACAAAAGGAAACCTTTACTCACTTGGAGGAATGTAAATTAGTCCATTCACCATGGAAACCAGTATGGAGTCTTTTTAAGGAACTATAGGTAGATCTACCCTACAATGAAGCTATACCACTCCTGAGTATCTTCCTCTGATGGAGGTGGGTCTTGTATCTTATCTGTTGCTTTCATTGGTTAAC
>JABTXL010001975.1:529351-551279 GCA_025134845.1 Neodon shergylaensis | reverse complement strand
AGATCAGTATTTACTAATGAGAGATTATGTGTAGATCAGTATTTACTTATCTTCTGAATATACCACTTATCATGTGAACATTATATATTAGGAATCATTAGTTATGAAGTCTAGCAATGATGTATACATATATAACAATCAGAAGATTACTATTATTAACATTAGTAAGTTTAATGATTACTGAAAAGTCAGATATATCATTACATTTAAATATATTCATCTATTTATATAACTTCAATATAAATATTAGTTAAATGTAGCTTTACACAAAATTTGTAAAATATCAGTATGTTTAAGTAATAACTAACGAAATCTATCAGCTTCGTTCAGTTGGTGCCATCCACCCATATGCTTGTGTTTCGTGAATTTGTCACATATAGATTCCTGTAACAGCACCCCGATTCTTACAATTAAATACAGAACAGCTCTAGCACAAGGATGCTCTGAGGTAAGCATCCATGTATAACCACAGACGGTTTCATCCTTCCCACTTCCATAAACAAGGGCAATCAGCACGTTACTCTCTTCCTTATTGGTTGTTGCTTTAAGATCGCCGTATTAATGAGCTCATACAACATGCAGCCTGTAGAGATGGCCTTTCTTTGCTCATCAGCCTTCTCTTGAGACTCATCCAGGCTGTGTGCATCATTGCTTTTACAGATGGCTAGTTAATTCCATGGTGTGTGTGCACCCGGATTTGCTGTCCATTAACCTGTTGGTGGGATCTGATCTGTTTCTAGTTCCTGGCTACCGTGAATACAGCTCCTTGTGTACGTTAGTTTTAGTTTATCTAGGATAAGTGCCCAAGAGTGCGGTGGTTCTATTCTATAGTAAGCTCACTTTAGTTTACGAGAAATGATCACATATAAACAACAATATTTTTCTTAGTATTGCTGGTAATAACTGCGATCTCTAAAATAGTTATGCCCTGTGTGTAGACTTTTGAGAATTATGTTTTCATCTGATATTGGGTTTTAAGATTCTTTCATGTTGTTGCTCATAGACCTAGTTAGTTGAATTGTGTAAGCTTTTCTCATTTTGAAAATATATTAACCAGATCATTTTATGAATAAAATGTACTATTCATACATGTTTTCTTCACATGTAAAGTTCCTTCTTCTATCGTCTTAGGAATGAGAATATGGAGTTTTGAGGATTTAGTTTCTGAGCTGTGTCAAATACTAGCCAGGTAGTTCCAGCACCAGCAGCAGCAGCAGCAACAATGTTTAAGAGTCCTTCTTACCCATATCCTCGCAAGCGTACAATATCAATGAGGTTCTTAGTTTCTGCCAATGCTCCAGAACATTACTTTCCTATTTTTAGATAAAGGTTGCTCGATTATCCTTATTGTTCTTTGTCTGCAGAGCTTTGCTTCCCTGGCTCCCTAGTCTGTGGCTGAAGCATCGTCAGTTCAGGCTCCAGTGTCACGGGCTGGTTCCCTTCAGTCCCTCTCAGAGCCTGAACTGTTCATTGCTTTTGTTTCTCTAGGGATTTTGGAAGATTTTTCACGCAATTTGTTTGAGGTCCTGTTTTCAACCCTATTCTTTTTCTTTTCTTTTTTTTCCTTTCTTTTCTCCTTCGTCTTCCTTCCTTTTCTTTTTTTTTCTTTTTTGGCTTACTTCAGTTGTTTAAAGAAAGGGTCTCACACAGCTTAAGTCCTGAACTTGCTACAACTTGCTCCTTAGCCCAGGCTGGCCTTGAACTCCTGCTTCTTCTGTGTCCGGTTAGTGCAGGATTACAGGCAGGTACCACCATGCCTTCTCTTGCCCTCCATCTTGAAATCCTCCTGCCGCTGCCTCTGAAGCGCAGAGACTGTGGATGTGCAAGCGCTGTTCTTCACAGAAACTGTTCTGGAGGAACAGCAGTTGAAGGATGCGCTTCTTGAACTGTTTAGGGAGTTTCTGCCTTCACTCCCTAATCTATCAGAGAGGAAGTCACTAAGGCAGCAGTTCTCAACTTGTGGGTCTCAGACCCTTTCGGGGCATTGAGTCACCCATTCACAGGGGTTACCTAAGACCCTTGGAAAACACAGATATTTGTTTTATTATTCATAACTAACAAGATTACAGTTATGAAGTAGCAATGAAAATAATTATATGATTGGGGGTCACCACAGCATGAAGAACTGTATTAAAGGTCACAGCATCAGGACTCCATCACCAACAATACAACAAACATTGCTAGCTCATAGCATGAATTGCTTGCAGAGACAGAAAAACCATCTGTCCCGATCCCAGCTACTTATAAGAAGTAAGGAACTTGGCGATTCCAGACTCTTCCAAACATTTCTACTGTTCTTCATTTGCTCCTCTTCTTGTCAGTGCAGTGGTCAGACTGTGGTGCAGGCTCATGCTCCTTGCAGGCACAGAGCAGAAATGACTAAAGCTGGCAGCTCGTGACCAGCACCCAAGACATCTTTAAGAAATGGTGCTAGAAGCCCACATGCCCATGGGGCTACTTGCTTTAGCAGTGAGCCTCCTGTATATAATATAGCAACAGTAGAAGCTCATTGGATAACTCGAGTATGAAGCTAGTTTGGAGAGAAACTACCTGCCAATCTCCAGCTTGGACACTGGCCATGCCTGGTCAGGACACTACCGCTCAGTGGCCTCATTATTTCCCCAACTGCCCTAGAACAGCGCAGGCCTACTTTCTCAGATTTTGAACTTTCTCAAGGGGCTACTGAAAAGAACAAAACAAAACAAAACAACAACAAACCCTGAGATTATAAAAAGGTCTTTGCTAACTTAACTCTATAATACATAATCATCTTTCCATATCTGTGAAGTACTGTTTTAGGATTCGTCCCCAGTTTTCCACCTCTATGCAGATACCAAAGCCATGGATGTTCAAGTCCCTCGTATTGAAAATTGTCTTATCGTTACTTATAATCCATGCACATTCCATATACTAAATCATCCTTAGGTTTTTCTAATACCCCATATAGTTGAAATGCTGTATGAATAAACTATATTGTTTAGAGAAAAATAGCAAAAAATATACCTGGACATGTTTAATGCTAAGGTACTTTCCCCCCAAATATTTTCTAGCTGTGATTGGTTGAATCCTTGAAGGAAAAATCTGTTGATAGGGACAGCTGGTATAACTTCCAAACCAAATCATAATTTATTGCCGTTCCTGATCCCACTGCTCTTAGAACCCATCCTATATCCATTAAAAGAAAACGTTAGGTCCTCTCATCCCATGCTGTGCAACCGCAGCAAATACAGGGATGACCCCTGTCCTTTACAAAGGGCAGTGACGCCCTGCATTCTGATAACTCTGCCCTCTTCCACTCTTTCTTGCCCAGGGATTGGCAAACCCTCCTCCTTGCCCTTGACCTTCCTGTTCACTTCTGTTCCTGTGGCCTTGCCCTGTGGGAATGTGACAACCAGCCCTAACCTGACTGCACTGTGTGATTGTCTGCTCTATCTCAGTCATTAAAGTCACTTCAGGGCCATGAGGGGTGCACCCACACACTGAGACAATGGGGATGTTCTTTCGGGAACTCACCAAGGCCAGCTGGACTGGGTCTGAAAAAGCCTGGGATAAAACCGGACTCACTGAACATAGCAGACAATGAGGACTGCTGAGAAGTCAAGAACCATGGCACTGGGTTTTGATCCTACTGCTCGTACTGGCTTTGTGGGAGCCTAGGCTGTTTGGATGTTTGCCTTACTAGACCTGGAAGGAGGTGGGTGGTCCTTGGACTCCCTACAGGGCAGGGAACCCAGTTTGCTCTTTGGGCTGAAGAGAGAGGGGGAGTTAATTGGGGGAGGGGGAAGGATATGGGAGGGGGTGACGGGGAAGAGACAGAAATCTTTAATAAATAAATTTAAAAAAAAGTCACTTCTCCCAGGGGGCTCAAATCTGTGTAACAATTTTTTTTTTGTTTTGTTTTGTTTTTTTCGAGACAGGGTTTCTCTGTGGTTTTGGAGCCTGTCCTGGAACTAGCTCTTGTAGACCAGGCTGGTCTCGAACTCACAGAAATCGGACTGCCTCTGCCTCCCAGTGCTGGGATTAAAGGCATGCGCCACCACCGGCCCGGCTTCTGTGCAACAATTTATACACAACTCCTCACGTGACGGCTAAGGAACCTAATACATACCTCCCTTAAGGGCCATTGACCTTTACCCTCAAATGCCTAGAGATCCTAGTGCCCTGCAGCTGAGATTAAGAATAGGAGGTGTGGTGATCTTGGTGTGGGGGGTATTTAGCCAGGAGGTTTTTTGCTTTTGTAAACTTCCTTATTGTGATGGAATTGGAATAAGAGAAACAGCTGAGGGAGTAAACCGGTCTTGTCTGGCTGTGGATTCCATCAAGAATTATAATGCAGACCTTGGATATCAACTTGTACAAACCCTTCCTTTAGCCTCCTTTCTGCACCTCGGGTTTGGCTCTAAGGATGCTGTCCTTCTGCTAGCAGTAAAAATAAATTCATCTCATCTAAATTTGAATTGAGTTGCCACAACAGCCCCCAACAGCCTCATAGGCAGAAGTCAGCTCCATTTGCAGTTCTCTCCTCCAGAGCCTAGTAGTAAATCCTCCGGCTCTAAGAAGCCCCCTTTCCCTCTACATCACCACCTGCCGAAGCCACTGTCTGCTCTACGCACTGCAGTAGCTTCTTACACATGCTGCCTCCCTTGCTACTACTCTGGCCCTCAATCACACAGCCAACAGGGAAAATTTAAAACCCTGAGTCTAATTCCATGATTCTGCGGAGCTCAACACCTGCACAAGAGTTCCCTTTGCTTTCACTGTAAAAGTCAAAATTCTCGCTGAGATTAGTATGTCTACTTAATCTCATGTTTCTACTCTCTCACTTAGCTCCAGATGTACAGGTCTCTATGCTGAACCAAACCCTTGTGAACCCCTAATCTTGATGTCTGCAGGGCTCATAGCCTCAGACCTATCTATATTCAGAGCCATCAGCAAGCGTCCTGACTTCCACTTACAGAGAGAGTAGCTGTACATTCATGAGTCCCGTGCTCTGTGCCCCAGCATGTCCCCGTGTTCTTTGCAGGGTCACTACGCTGGGATACACTGGATATACGTTCCTGGAGATCTCACTGACTCCAGAACAAGCTGGGGGCGGATAAGGACAGTGAGTTTCTGAACGATTGACAGGCTGAGCCCTACCTGTTTAGAACTTAATTCCAGAGCTGTCCTGCTTTGGGGCCTTTGTGTAGAACAATGAGTCTGCCCTGCTCTTGACCCCCCCCCCACCTCTCCTGCACCCCTACAGGGTTCCACCTATGACTCTTGGGAGGTTCTCAGGATTTCTTGTGGGTTGTTTTCTGTTCTAGGATGTCAGTGGCACAAGAATGTTTGTTGACTTTGACAGTTTTTCATTTCATTCCTGCCGCCTACAACAATGCCAGGGCACAATGCCAGTGTTGAAAAGAGGCTTGCTGAATGAGATGGTTCCGGTGATCTGCCCAGGACCCAACAACCTAGTATCATTAAAAGTTCAGCCATATCCAGTCCATATCAAGTCCAGCACAGTGCTGGCCAGGATATATCACAGCCTTGCCCATGTCTAGACAGGCTAGACTCTACGAATTAGTCTGGTGGGCAACATCTAAACTCAAAAGTTTTACAAAACCTAGGATTGTGTGGTGTGTGTGATATGGTGTGTGTGTGTGCGCGCGTGCGTGCGCGCAGAACTTCTGAGAGATGAGATGAGGTAAGCCCAACTGGAAATACTGAATTTGGATTTGTGAAGAACACGTGAGAGATGATTCCAGACTGGTGGGGCAGTGTGACTCACAGAATCTTGGAACGTTCGCATGGAATGTAGACAGGAGAGGCACTGTCTGTTCCAAAAAGAATAGAGACCTCTCACCCTGGGGTGAGCAGGGACCTGAAGGAACAGAGTTAAACTAGCTGTTGTCAGTTCTCCTAAAACCTCAAAGGATCTTGGCCTGAGGAGGTGGCATTTGACTTTTTAAGCAGCTGGGGGATTCCTAGGAGCTCCAGGGTAAGGACAGGGAATGGGAATGAAGGGCTCAAGTAATCAACCTCTTTGGCAGTGTGAACTGGGGGTAGCAAGAATATTGGAAGGTGGTAGGGGCTTTGGGGCAGTCCTGGAATACCTGTAAATACAAGAAACAGCCAAGAAATAGAGGGAATTGGCCAGGCCTTGCAAGGCTACTGGGTTGGATGACAGAGTTGCAAACCAAGTCATAGGTATTAAGGACTGGAAACCAGCTAAAGGTGTCTGCTCATCTGCTGCTAATCTTCAGCTTCGGGTGCTACTGGCCCACTCTCAGAGCTCTTTTTGGGAAATGCAGACACTTTAGCCCAATGTTTTCCTGAACCTTCAAATTTGATTCTCTTACTGGGGGTGGGTGGGGCTACTTGATAGATGGCAGGGATTTTTTTTTTAGGGGGGACCTGTTGCTTTATTTTTCTTATGCTGGATTCTCGTGAATACTGTGGGATACAGCAAGGATGGGACCCTCTCCTACAGCTGGGGAGGATCGAAATCAGGACGCACAAAGTGGGGATCATCCAAAAAGAGGGATAGGAGACAATTGATTTGAGGAAAACCAGGGCAGGGACCGGTCAGCAGACACTCAGAGGATACACACAAGGCCAGCAAATGCTGAGGTAGATGACAGGTTGAATCAATGCAGGGAGAGAAAGGAAGGGCTAGGCAGTCACAGGAAGAGATTAAGAGCCACACAGAGTGGCCCAAAGTTGCTTTTCATTTAGCTCCCCAGCCATGCTGCACCCCAGATGACAATTTTCCCCATTTCCCAACTCTGTAGAGAGTGTGAGCTATGACCCCTTACTTCACCATAGGGTACTCCCCAGATCCTTCTAAAGTCAGCTCCTATCTCCCAATATTCCCATAGACAAACGCCTGTTTCCCATCAAGAGGAAAGGAGGCCTCTGCTCCCAATTCTCTCAGCCGTCTATCAGCCTCCCTCACTGCCCAGTCTCTTTCTAGATCAGAACACACACCTCAGAGCTGCCCTAGGGTATCTCAGTCCTTGTTCACCAAGCAGGGAAGTAATGACTCAAATGTCTCTCTTAGAGTGTACACTATAATCTTCCCTTCTACGAAGAACTAAGAAAACGACCCTTATTTGGGGAGTAATGAAAAACTGATGGTGTTTCTAGAAAAAGAAAACGTCTGGTTCACCAAAAAAATTATATCTGAAAATAGTTAACGGGCAGGACAGCAGGGTAGGGAATTTTGTAAAGGGGCAGGCAGGGATAGTGACTTCATGGAGAGTTCTTAGGCGCCAAGGGTCTCCTCAAAATAGCTTTTGAAAGCTGGAAAATTGGTGTGCCTGGGACTTTGGAGTTTAACTCCAAGTCCCAGACTCCAGGAGGTGCCTAGCCCTGCTCTCCAGACATCATTTCCTGGTCCAGAATCAAGTCTGCCTACTCCAGGCAGAGCGCGCGAGCTAGGCGGGGACGGGGCATCGTGCCTCTCAATCCCGAAGTCTCCCCGTCTTTTCAGACGCAGAGTGCGTTGGCAAAACTTCGGGGCTGAAGTGATGCTTCTTCAGGGAAACGAAAGTAAAGCGCTCTAAAGTTTCCAGCGCGGACTCTTTTTGTTTCCCGCTATCCGCTCAATCTGAATCTGGGCGCTGAGCAAGGGCGGGGCGCAGGAGCCACCTCGGCGGAAACCGCCCCAGGCCGCCAGGGTGGCGGGAGGGGACTGCGTGGGGCAGAGTGCCGGCCCGCCCGCCCGCCCGCGCCCTCCCGCCCAGCGGCGACTGCAGACCTCGAAGCCCGGACGGGCCGCGCGGGCTGGGCGGGGCGCGACAGGCTGAGCGCGGTCTCTGTGCGTCCCGCAGGAGGGGAGCCCGCATCGCCGCGCCCGGGCGGCGGGCGATGACCACCTAGGAGGCTGGCGCAAGCGGCAGACTAGCCGGGCGCGGTGACACGCGGCCATGGAGCAGGACCTCGCGGCGTCTGCCGAGGAGCACGCACCGCCGGGACGGCGGCGGAGGCGTCCTCGAAGAAGGCGCTGGGAGGGCAGGACGCGCACGGTGCGCTCCAACCTGCTGCCGCCCCTGGGCACCGAGGACTCAGCGGCCGGAGTCCCCAAGGGGGAGCGTTTGCTGATCCGTGGCTGCACCCAGCACCTGGTCGACAACCGCCTCAAGACCACCAAGTATACGCTGCTGTCCTTCTTGCCCAAGAACCTCTTCGAGCAGTTCCACCGCCTGGCCAACGTGTACTTCGTCTTCATCGCTCTGCTCAACTTTGTACCAGCGGTGAACGCCTTCCAGCCGGGCCTGGCACTGGCTCCTGTTCTGTTCATACTGGCGGTCACAGCCATCAAAGACCTGTGGGAGGACTATAGCCGTCACCGTTCGGACCACGAAATCAACAACCTGGACTGCCTTGTTTACAGCAGGTGAGCCTCTCTTGTCCACGTGGGGTCGAGCACCTCTGGGAAGTTGGTGCGGTGTGTGATGTGCACGAGGCCAGGGTGTCCCAAGGAGCAGCCCGGGCCCTGTGAAGTCATTTAACCTCAAAGGGGCGTTGGCGCCCTAGACTCAAGGGGCTATACGGGGTCCCCCGTCCCAAACTGGCACTTACCCCTTAGCTTCTAAGCCAGAACAAACCCGTGGTTGACATCTGGCAGCACCTGGGCAGCCTCATCCCCAACTGCTTCTACCTTATGCCAAGATGTGATCACCTGAAGTCCAGTCCTCAGTCCTTACCCAGCCACCCTGGCGTTTAACACACAGGGATATACAACTCTGGCTTAAATACGAGCTGTCTTGGGATGAAAAAAGTTCTGATACACCTGACATAGATCAGATTGAAGGTCCGGGGCACAAACAACAATCTGTCCACTTATGTGAACTGTGATTCAGCCACAGACTGAGTACCACTTGTTAGTCTCTTGGCTATCTCTCCCTGCCCCTTCTGCTCCCCTACCTCCTCTCTCCTTTTCCTTTCTTGTCTGTCTTCTCCTCTTTTCCCCAGTGTTTTTGAGATAGCTCTCTATGTAGCCTAGACAATTCCTGAGCTGGTAATGGTCTTCTTACCTCAGTGTTGGGCTTATAGTCTTGAGTGACCACACTGGCCAGTTTTCTTTCTCTATGTAGCCCTGGCTGTCCTGGAACTCATTCTGTAGACCAGGTTGGCCTCTAACTCGGAGAGTCCCCTGCCTCTGCCTCCTGAGTGCTGGGCTTAAAGGCATGTGCTACCACCACAACCAGGCTCTGGCTGGTTTTCATAATAAGAATTTTATTTGCAGATGAAAAGAGGCCTTGAGGGGCAGACTTGCTTCCAGGTTGGTAACAGGGAGTTACCTTCCAGTGGAAGTCTCCTACCCTTCTGTTCTCACACCCTAAGGCTGGGACAGCCAGGGTTTCCTGGTGCACCGTCCCCCTTTATTCCCGCCTGGACATCCACACAGAGGCAGGTCATCTTGGAGCTCTCTACCCAGTAACTGAGGAAAGTGATGGCGTAGCCTTTAAAGTTCAGTTCAACATTTCTCTCTGGCTCACCTTGTTGGACATGGCCTTTGCTGGACACTGGTTGACATTCTTCATGTCTAGCTTCCACCAGACCTGAAGGCACCCTAAGAAGCCCCTGCATTTCCCTTGTGAACTGTGCCCCACACTTGTGGGTGATGCTGTTGAGTCCTGGGATAGCTTACAAGCCAGGGAATCTCTTTCTTTATACTTGAGTTTTGATTTTTGTTTTTGATAAGATTCTTGCTGTGTTGCCTAGGCCAACTTGAATCTTTTCACTGCCTGGGCAGTGTTGAAGTTCAGAGAAGCTCAGTCCCATGTGGCTACTGCAGAGGGAGTGGCGCTGGGGCTCCAAGAGGTTTCCCATCTTCCTATGCTTATGGTTTTCAAGCTTCCTGTAAGAACCACTGGGGATACTTGTTAAAGTATCAGATTCAAACGTGTTACACTCCACAAGTCTTGGAAAAGACCCAGGAATGAGTATGAAATAGCAAAAAAGTGATTTTAT
Organism: Neodon shergylaensis; assembly: GCA_025134845.1. Taxonomy (NCBI): domain Eukaryota; kingdom Metazoa; phylum Chordata; class Mammalia; order Rodentia; family Cricetidae; genus Neodon; species Neodon shergylaensis. The sequence continues at coordinate 541,319 of JABTXL010001975.1, read as the reverse complement.
TTATTTATTTATTTATTTATTTATTTATTTATTTATTTATTTATTTATTTTAAGACAGAGTTTCTCTGTAGCTTTGGAGCCTGTCCTGGAACTCACTCTGTAGACCAGGCTGGCCTCACAGATACCTGCCTGCCTCTGTCTCCCAAGTACTGGGATTAAAGGCGTGCGCCACCAGGCAAAAAAGGTGATTCTTGTTTCTTGTGTGATGGCCCACGTTTGAGTAACACCCCCTTGCTTGCCTTGGAAAGATGCTCATTGGACAGCCACCAGACATGGTGATGTGGATGGCAAGGGCTGTGGAATTTCCTGAGTCCTGCTCACCAGAAGCCTTAGCAAGGGAGTGAGAAATCTTTTTATACAAAAGCCTGCAGTGTCTCCAGCTCCTGTAGGTCATGTATCTGTCCTTGCACACTCTAGCTGGTCTCTGATTCTGTGTACACGGAGTTCCCATTTCCAACCAGCCGAACACTCCGGTAGCTTCCTTTGCAGAAATGCGTAAGTTTTAGGAAATAATTTAATTTCAGTTGACAAAGTGCTGCCTGTTTGTGATTTGGCTCTTGATCGCAGCCCCATCCAATGGATGAAATCTGAGGCAGGAATCTGGCACTGTAAAACTATATCCACCTAAATTTAGGTTCCCAGTTTGTTGCTGAGAGTCCAGAACAGCCTCCAGAGAGGCCTATGATGTTCCCAGTCCTTCCTACTTCTAAGCTAAATTCTTGAATGGTTTCCCTTGGAGCGAATAGCCCTGCCACCATGAAAGGCCCCAGGGGAATTAGTGAGCTTGCGAAGATGATGGTTGTACACAGGTTCTCACCTCAGGTATCTCACCTCCCTCTCTGACATCATCATCATCATCTTTTTTTTTAAAAAAAGCAATTCCCAGCTGTGAGAAGGGCACTTAACCTAGTGTCCCACTTCTCTTCCTTGTTATGGGAGGGCAGGTTAAATTCTTATGTTCGGAGAAGCCTGAGATTGATGTTATCAGGCCCTTGGGGTAAAAGGAGGTAGTAGCTGGGTTCCATCCCTGAGAGAGGCCAGAAGCTGGGCTCCTTGGCCTTGGTTTGCAGAGTTAACTACCAGGAGACACCCCTTAGAGAAGATAGATAAGAGCCTGGGGCTACCTTGTGACCAGAAGGGTGCAGGAAGAATTGGTGCTGCAGGTGAGGGATGGACACGAGCTTTGACCCATGGGTCACTGCACTGGGGGAGCCAGGAAGAAACCTGTCAGGTTAGTCTGGCTAGTGCCTTTATTAGCGCAGCAAACCACAGGCCACCATGAAACCTGGAGGTCTGGCCTGTCTTGCGCCTATTCCAGGTGCTGCCACTTCAGTTACAGTGTGAAGGAGGTATTTATTCAATCAGAGTAGCTCTGTTTGTTTGAGGTGTGTGGTCTCAGACTGGTGCCTAGGCCCATGACTCCTGGGCTCAAGTGTCCCCCTCTGCCTCAGTCACCAAGTAGCTGGGACTATAGTGGAGAGCCAGTGTGTCGAGTTCAAACCATGAGAGCCCTTAGCAGGGACCCTGTCCTCAAAGGTGGATTGATGACATGTGACTCTGTATATGTTTTTGTGGTGTGTCTGCTCCCCAGTGACAGGCTTTTGAGTGCCTGCCTTGCTCTGAGGATCCTCTGTGGCACTTGTCATCCAGTTCAGTTCCGGAAACCTTGCATCTCTCTTCCTAGGCATCTTGCATGCATCTTCCTAGGCAAAGCATCCTAAGCAGCTGTCATCAGCCTCTGTTCTTGTTCTGAATGCATCCTATCCTCCAGTGGTTTGCAGACTCTATTTAGGAAGTTCTCCCGAGTCACACCAGTAGGCTGGAGAAATATCTGTCTCTAGGCCAGGGGTTGATTGTCCTAAGCTGGCTAGCACCACTGTTAAGAGTGTGTTGTGATGGCAATCTACAGTAGGAAGTGTACTGATGTCGGATTCCCCTCTTTATGCTGTGAATATATTTTATTACCTTTGATTCATAAAGAAGCTGCTTTGGCCTATGGCAGAGCAGAATATAGTAAGTGATATATAAGTGATCATATATATATAGTAACTGATATAAGTGACAATAATGTAAGTGATTAGTGGTCACAGTCAATCTCTTAAAAAGAAGGGGGAGGGTAATATGATATAATAATGAATACTAATACTTTACATTGATGTGGACTTTGGTTTGTTGGTACAAATTTAAGGTCAATTTTGTTATATGTATATTTCCACTCTTGTGTAAGGTATGCTTATACAGCTCATTTAAAATGTGATGTATACTTTAAAATTATGGATTAATAGTCATCTATAATAGTCAAACTGTAGTCATGTGAGGTCTTCTAGATGTACAGAAATATATTTCAGATGGATAGGTATTCTTCAAACCCTTCAAAGAACTACAGAATACAACATTTAAAATGTTTTAAGAACATTGACTTTTCTCAACAGTGAAACATGTCTCCTTCTGGCAGCGCCAATTACTTCAGAGAGGTTAATTCTCTTAAGAATTAACTCATTATGCAATTTGCCTTCAATGTGACAAGGCTAGACATTTGGGCAAGAAACTGCTCTTGCCTGTCCTGCTTGATGGCATGCTGGGTAAACTGGACATGCAAGACCCACAGAAAAATGACTGGATTTGCCAAAATAAGATAAGACAGTTCTTCAGGGTTCCTGCTTCATGAAAGTATCTGCCAGACATTCTGCAGGACACAGAAAAAAGTGACTGACAAACTGCTAATCTAGGCAAAACAGTCTTTCAAATTTCCTGCTTCATGGAAATGTCTGCCAGATACTATGGGTCTAAAGGCTGAAGATCGATGCCCCAATGTTACAGAAGAACTTTGGGTGACTGTCTAGCAGCGAGATGACTCTGTCGTTTCTAGAGTTTTGCAAGTTGCTTACAATGCACTTCTTGTTTACTTAGGTAACATTATATCCTTCTGGGGTCTTTGATGAAGTTGAAGACAGATAGTTATAGGTGTAGTTCTCCTTAGTGATAAGAAAAGATAAATTAGATATGAAACTTTAGACTCACAAAGATAAAATAGGTAATAGAATATTTTCTTTGACTTTGCCAGATACAAATTGACTAAATATCATATGTGTAATTCTTGCTTGATGCCTGTTTTGTTATATGCAATTTTACTATGTTAAAGTTAAAACCTTCTTTTTTATTTATTCAGAAAAGAAGAGATGATGTGTAATTCCCCTCTGTATGCTGTGAATATGTTTTATTATCATTGGTTAAGCTGCTTTGGCCTATGGCAGGGCAGAATAGAGCCAGGCAGGCAATCCAAGCAGAGACAGAGAGGGAAAGAAGGCAAAGTCAGGCAGACACCTTGTAGCCACCCAAGAAGCAAGAGGCAACAAACCACAAGCCCTGTGGTAAAATATAAAATAATAGAAATGTGTTAATTTAAGATGTAAGAGTTAGTTAATAAAAAGCCTGAGCTAACAAGCCAAACAATGTTGTAATTAATATAGTTTCTGTGTGATTATTCAGGTCTGGGCAGCTGGGAACAAAAGAGCAGTTTCCATTTACAGTGTACAGCAGGAATTATGTGGGTACCAATAACCATGCGTACAGTGATCCCTTATGTAAATTGTGGAGTTATTTCAAACCTTCACACATTGTCCTGGATACCTTAGGTGACTTGATACCTAATATATTGAAAACACTTGATAAAGAGTTATTCTTTTGTATTGTTTAGGCAACAAGAAAGGGAGCCACAGACATATTTTTAGTTCAGTGTTTGGTTGAGGTCTTGGGTATAGAATCTGCAGATGTTAATTTAAAAAGAGGCAATTGAAGAGAGAGACCAAAGTCAGAAAGAAAGAGAGGCTTTGTCTGACCTTCAGTAGGACCATGTTTATTCATGGAGAAGGGGCATCTTATCACCCATGTGTGCAGATGACCAAAATGCCTACAGGGGAAGAGGAGAGGTGGTCCCTTATGGGGCAGAGATCTTGGAAGTGTAGTCCTTCAGCAGGAAACTGTCATTCCTATGAGAGCATATAAAAATGCAGGACAGGGGTGTTATAGCTGTTTTCTGATGGGGAGGGTCTTTGTTGGAGTGGGTAGTTCTGGGTCCATTGAATAGGTTGTCCTCTGGTCATGCAGTTGTGGGAGAGTCTTAACTTGATCAGCTGTAACGGACCAGGCGGTTGCTGTCCTACACTCCTGGTGAGGCTTGGGAAATAATTATTAGAGGATTATAAGTGGGTGATTTGCTTACAGAGTAAAACAGAGATTTCCCAGGAAGACTGAGGAATAGAGAGAAGCAGAGGTGGGAGAAGGTGGGCATAGAGTTGATTCAGGGTGACAGTGACTAGTCTCATTGCCGGGATTGTTGCACCAAAACGAGCTAACTGAAGTAGCAGGGAGCTACAGAGCACCAGAAAAAAAAAAAAAAAAAAACAGGAATAAATAGAGGACTAATTTAAAGAACTGTATCTGGCCCAGGGTAATAAGGATGAAGGTCTCTTTTAGGCAGAGTTTCTCCAGAGCATCTAAAAGGTCTACATTTTTTCAGATGTATCTGGAATAAATGGAGCTGTTGTAGGGTGAGAGCATTGGAAAATTTTGTTTGAGTGTAGGCTCAAGCTCAGTTAGTAAAATATTTAAAAGGCAGGGTGAAAACTAGGTATGAGAATATGAAGGAGAAAAGCAAGTCAGAGTGATAGGGATCCAGAGGAATTTTTTCTAGTCTCTGTATCTCTAGGCCCTGTTTCAAGCCAGTTAGAATTTGTTGGCCTGGAAGGAGTATTGTTTGAGGATCCTTGGCAGCAGTCAGATCTAGTCCTTTTTGAATTTGGAGTGTTGGAGGCAACAGTCCAGGAGTCGAGCTGGTCCTGAAAGATGTTAAGCCGGTCTGAGTTGGTAATACCAGGGAGGCGAATTGATGCAAAGGAGGCTTCAGTGTAGCCTCTTTAGTAACAGTGTCCACAGTGACAAGAGGGATGAGTTGGATGGACCATGCCTCATCAGGCCCCTTTAGAGATCATCTGAATTGCTTTTAGGGGTTTGAGGGCTTCGATCTCTGGGGAACTACTTCAAGGCTAACAGATGGGCAATGAGTTAGAGAGCCTCAGAAGAGGGTCCCCGCCCTCAGGATAAGACTTAACAGCTGTCATAGAGATAGAGCATAAGTCAGGAGACAATAACTGTCCCCATCATTGTGGGGGAATATTCAGAGACAAAGGTACATAAGGAAAACATATACATCAAAATTACCATGAGTTAAATTCAGTTCTACAACTGGCTGGACCTACCTGCTTGTTTACATCAGACTTCTGCATAAGGAACAAACACCTGGAAGCTTTGTGAAAGAAGTCAGATAAAGTCAGCATCCAAGGAAGGAATCTGAGCAGAAAAAGTATCTAAGTGGTATTCCTTGTTTTCACATTTGATGAACATCATATATTTGCTTTAAATATTTACAAATATTAACAATGCCAGCTATTACTTAAAACGTTTTGATAAGCTAATTTTTAAAAAAAAAATGGGACTGTTACCTTAAATGGCCATGCCTAATATCTGAAAACATGACACTACATATGTTGCTAACGTCAAATTGTTATACCTGTAACCCAAGGTTATATGGCAAATACATTTTATGTCAGACTGTGTAGCGACAATTTAATTCTAAGTTCTATTTCCCCAAAAGAAATGATTTTCAATTTCCAGTGGAAAGACAAACTCTGTTAGTGACTGTCTTTCTCGTCTCTTTGCTAGAACACTCTAGAACATCCCAAGTCACTACCCAAGTCAGCAAGTGCCATGTCAAGAGTCAGATTTATTTTACGTTTTCTAAAATTAACCCTACTAACAGAACCTTTAAAAAAATCTCTACATTCCTATCCCATACTCTCAGCCAACAAATGAAAGATGAAAGTAGTTCGTCATATCAAATCAGTAATAAATAATTTATAGTCTAGACTGAATTAAGGAAGGCTAAAGCCAACTCTTTGTTCCTTTTGCCCATGGACAAATTCCTAGGTCCCCACGTACTGACAGCAGTAAGCTTATTTCTTACTTTCATTCATTAAAAAAAAAAGACATAATTTGTAAAGTACAAGTAACAAAATTAAGTGGGCTTTAACAAGTATTGGCTTCTGGAATTTTTTTTTTTTTTTAGAAAACATCTAAAAAGATCACGGCCAAAGCCTGTGCACTCCTTGAATCATTTATTACTCTACAGATAAAAGCAGTTCTCAGAGACATTACTTGAATATTCTGGATACGTTTCCCAAGCTGTGATTGTGATATCCAAGGGTCTGGTATCCTCCTCGAATGGAGGAACAAGGATGGCTACGGTGTAGTCATTGAGATTAGCTTCCGCCAAGACGAAGAACCGGATGCCAGGGTCAAGGGCATTACAAGTTGAACTGTCACTCGGGTCCCATACCAGTCGGGTGGTAGCTTAGGTAACAAGGTTTTCCTGTTCACAGCAGCCTCATGTGCTGGGCTTGGGAGGCATTGGGGGCAGAGAAATTGCTGTTTGCCTCTCTGTTGTTTGAGCCATTTAGGATGGGGGATTCTGAAGTCCTTCATTGGACAAGAGAATCCATCCTCCTGTCATGTGAGATGTGAGGAAAAATTCATCTTTAGATAAGGGGGAGGTTTTTCCTGGTCTGGCCTACACGGCTGGAGCTAGCTGGTCAAGCCAACACAGCTGGAGCTGGTCAGGCCTATGCAGCTAGAGGCAGAAGCAGTAGACTTCTGAGAGGTCTTATTTCCCTTGCATCTTTGTCCTGTAATGAGGCTATCAAGCAATGCACTTTGGTGGGATGGGGCTCCATCCAAGATAACTTGTGCTGCACCCAAGGGAACTGCTTGAACTTGGTGGTGTCCTGCCTTGCAAGTGTATTGTAAATTTAACCCACTTACTCAAGCATTTGTTTCTTTATAACCAATTTTTAAAAGGTATCAGATTTTGAATTTTGAATATTGTTTTACACTAAGGAACTGCAGATTGACATTAAACTTGTTTTGACTTATTTGTTTCAGGCTTGACTTTGACCACATGTACAGAATACTATATGATCGGTGATAACAGAAGAATAAAAAATTGAGAATAAAAATTAGTCTCTCTCCCCAAGTTCATCTAGCTTCCCAGAGGTAGTTTCTTGCTGAAGGACTACACTTCCCAGATTCCTTTGTGGATTACAGAAGTCGTTTCTGGTCCCATATAAGGGGACAACTCTCGTCTTTCCCCTCATTGTGAATGAACATGGTCCTATCTAAGGTGGGACCAAACCTCTCTTTCTTTCTTACTTCCATCTCTCTACCGCTGCCTGTTTAAATCAGTCTAACACACTGGAGACAGTGGTCTCATCCTTTCATCTGTGGGCACTGTAGGAGCCAGCCATGAAAAGCTAGGCACCAGGTATTGATAGGCTAATTTTGGGCAGCCATGCCTGAAGTCGGGTGTATAGTAGATGGGCTGCCCCGCATGTGGAACCCTGGTGCTTGGGCCCCACCTCTCCCTCTTCCCCTACCTAATTTATCACATCCCTTCACCCTACCCAAGTTATCTTGTTTTTCCTGCTACAGGGGGATTAAACCAAGTTTCACACATTCTAAGGGTTTGTTTGACAACTAAGATATGCTTGTGTTTGACTTTGTCTTTGATCTACTGCATGGCATATTGACATACACTTCGCCCTGACTCTTCTGGGCTCCGTGTGTGGATCTGATAGGATGTCTTCCTATCATTAATTGGGAAAACAGTTTGGAATTCTGTCTGTCTGTCTGTCTGTCTGTCTGTCTGTCTGTCTGTCCTTCTGTCCATCCGTCTATCTATCCATCCACCCACCCACCCTGGAATTACCCTCTTCCATTTTTTTTATTCTCTGTTGCTCCAGGGAGCCAGGGTTACCTCTGACCTGTGCTCCCCAAACTTCATGGTTTGTTGTTTCAGGAGAACTGAGACAGGGATGCTTTCTTAACCAAAACCTCCAAATGTTTTTCTTTTCTTCCATGATGCCCCACATTGTGCCCTCCTGCTCCTCTTCCCTTTGTGTCTTCCTTTTCCTTTCCTGTTGAGGGTACCTCTTCCTCTCCAGAGCTTTGAATCCCTGGGCCACAGTCCCCCACCTCCCATCCCCCACCCCCACCCCCAAGGATACCTGCCATAATTTACCTTTTAAAAGGGAGACAATAGGGTGTAGTTTGAGGGTTTTTTGACTGGGAGGAAGTAGCTTTGTCTTAATGGGCCTCAGTAAAGCCCAGATTCTCCAGCCTTTCTTTTTATGGTAATTAACTCCTAAGGGGTGGCAAAACTGTTTACAACTCTAGTGTTACCCAGGGAAATAGTGTTAGCAGGGAACCAAGGACTGCGGATCCAAAGCCTCTGTGGCCTCTGAAGCTACTGTCCTGTGGCCAGAGTTGCTTTGTCTGTGTTCCCACCCACCCATTTGGTTCTCGGAGACAGGGTCTCCGGGTGTGGTGCTGTGTGGTCTCACAAATGTAGCCCTCCTACCTCAGCTATGTAGCGCCATCCTCTTAGTTTTTGAAGCAGTTCTCAGTTATCAAGACATTTCATCTATAAATGCTTTTTTTTAAAGTTGCAATAAGTGAAACTACAAATACCATTGTATCAGTAAAATTGTTACTAAGTTCTTTCCGTTATTAAATTGCCCAGTCTGTGTTAGAATGTCCACAAGTCTTACAAATGGTTTCATTTTTCCCTTTGCATGTTTGAATCTGATCCACATAAAATCTACTGATTGCAATTAGCTGGACAATTTTGAAGTCTCTTCCAATATGTAGATTCCTCTTGTCACCCCTCCACGATTCATTTCTCTTCTTTTGGCCTCAGAGTTTCTTTTCAGCAGTTGGGCTATCTGTGGCTTGTACACCGCTGCTGACTCCTGCTGTTTTCTTTGCGTGTTGCTACCGAAACAGTTATGAAGTGGCAGGGTTGTTCTGGACAGTTCCGTAGAGCTGCGTCAGGCCCAGGCTTACACTCGCTCAGGCCTGAGTGTAACCACATTCATAGGTGCTGTCCGCACTTCCTTTAGAGACGAGTGTCATTTCCTTCCTGCTGTGTGACAGGGCAAGGCTCGGTCCATCCTGCACCTCCTGAGTTGCTAGAGGGTGGCAACGGTGGTGATGTCATTCTTGCTTCCTGGGAGTCCTGACTTTAACTGTGCAGCTCAAATAGAAAAAAGGGAGAGAGAGAGAGAGAGAGAGAGAGAGAGAGAGAGAGAGAGAAGGCTTGGTGTTGTGTCTCTGTTCTCTTCCAATGAGCAACAATTTGTTTGCTAAAGTTTATTAACTTTACATTGAAATAATTTTAGATTCACAGGCAAGTTATAAAAAAGGGCAGAGTTCTTGTATACCCTCTGATTACTCCCCCCTCCCCCCACCTCCCTGTGTGCTGCTGAGTATTGAACCCAGGGCTTACTCTACCTCTGAGCTTTTTCCTCAGGCCCCTTGGTCAACTTGTCCACTTTGAGCTAATGCTAACATCTCTCCATTTCTCCGGCTTCACTGCAAAGGCCAAAGTGGAAGCTAACGTCTGTACAAAGCTATGCGTTTGTATTTTTTCTTCCTGATGTTGGCTGCTCCTCCAGAAAGCTTTCTTTCCAGCTTCAAAAACACTAATAAGCTACATTTTTTTTTTTTTTGCATCTCAAACAGTCTTTCTACGGATGCATTCAGGCACTTGGGTCACGCATCCTCTTCTGTGCCATGTTGTTGCAGGTCTCTGTTTGCTGACTTAGGATTCTTTGGATATGTACCTAAGAGCGGGTGGTTGCATCGTGCAGGAGCTCTATTTTCAGCCCTGGGTGGTGTCCAGAGGCTGCGCAGCTAACATCCCCCAGCGCTGCAGCAGCATTTGATGTCACTTGCTGATGACAGCCATTCTGACCATGGTGAGATGGACTTCCCAGAGCACCTTCAATTTAGTAATCATGTCTCTCTGATTACTAAAGACATGGAGTGCTTTTTAATTATTTCTTGATTATTTGTATTTCTTTCTCCGCAATATGATTATTCTGCTCATTAGTACTTTAATGACTAGAGGCGTGACGTTTCCAGTTCAGTACCAGCCTGCTTTCTCCACATGCTATGACTTGAAGGTGTGGGATTTTCCCAGTAGAGTCTTACCATCAAGTTCTCCAGGGTGATCAAGATCGGCAGCACTAGCCTGTCGTTTAGGGGAGCAGTCTATTGGATCCTACTGACCAACGACTCCAAAAAAAACAGCTCATTCCTGGCATGCGTCTTTTTATTTGCTACCCCACGGTGTCTCATAGAGTCCCTCACCCTCCAACTTCATTTAAACCCCTTTTAAACGTGTGTTTCTCTCTCTCTCTTTTTCTTTCTCTCTCCCTCCCCCCTCTGTAAATATATATTAGGAAGCTTCTTATAGTAATAGGTTTTCCAAAAGAGTTCAGTGTTACTTCTCTGGCCCCATCTTTCCTCTATCCTGCCCTCCAGGCCTCCATCCTACTCAATCCCCCTCTGTTATTTCCCATGGCCACGCCAGTTATCTTCTATCAACCCTCTCTAAAAGCGGCCTACCTGCAGGTGGATCTGTGAGTTAAACCCAGGGCTTCGTATGTGGTAGGCAAGTGCCCAGCTACCTCACTACATGCCCTCCCCACCCTGTAGATATTCTTGTAACGGATATTCGTGAGTCGATAGAAAACAGAGTTCTTTTGGTATCACCTCCAATCCTTTCTTATGATCCTTATTTCAGGCTCATTCTTATGTATTTCCTACTTCATGACTGGATAAATAGAGGTCCCTGTCATTTCTAATGCAGTTCTTCTGTGGCTGAAGCTCCTGTGGCCTAACTTGATCCCGTCATTCATTATGGTGATCATCACAGAAGAGAGTTCTGTCTTTCCTTCTGAGAGTGGTCAGGTGTCCTAGAGGGGCAACACTCTCTGGCGTGTGGCCAGTATTTAGCTATTGCAGTGACTTCCAGAGTTCCTGGAACTTGATGCCCATTGGCCGTGACTGCTGAGTGTGATATTCTTGTTCTTCTTGTGAAGGTGCCCTCCCCAAGATGATTCAGGCAGATGTTGGAAAGCATTTTTAGAAGAGTTTCTGGAGACAAGGCTTATTACCCACACATCTGGATTCCTCGGCTAAGGGGAGATTGAGATGGTGGGAGCCGCAGGTTCTTGCCCTTCACAGTTTATTGGCCAGTTTCTTGCTGCTGAGTTCTGGGAACAGGGGAGCTGAGAAGGCTTATTTGTCTGTTTGTCTAAGACCTCCCTGCTATATATAGCAGAGTGAAATAACTTACAGGAAAAAATGCAGATGCTATTTTTATTTCCACATTTTTAGAACACCCTTAGCCTTCAGTGTGAACTTGTTCTGCATCTTGCTGAAGTACAGTTCGTATATGTTGCCCTGTGCACACCCTCTGGCCGTTGTTCCCCTGGAGATAGTAGGTGTCGGAATACTTTGCTGGCCGAATTGGTTTCTCATGGTAATGAGGAGGTATTTTAGGTATTTTGCTTACATTAAGTTGGCCGGTGATAATTAGAATCTCTATGAAGCAGAGCCCTTGCCGCAGGTAGGTGCTGGGCAACTACTGCTACTTAATACAGTCACTCTCCCTGTATAAACCTGGGAGCGTTACAGCCTGATAATCTCAGCGCAGATAGAAGCCCTTCCGTGCACTGTGAGGAATAAGGGCTTGAACATGAAAAGGGGAGAGAAGATCACCTGACAGGCAGGTGGACGTTTGAAGAGGCCAGTGTATCTCTTCCTAGCCATACAGGAATTTCCTTACTACTAAGACCTTTATGTCACAGTGTGACCAGTCTTCAGCTCTGCAACATGATCTAGATGTTCTTCTAGCTGTTCATTTAGATGATCAAGATATCTAATGAGAGCGAAGACCAAGCTCTCATTAGCTTCTCCAGTTTTATCATGAGTATAATACAGAGTGTGGATAGCACGTGGTGCCAGGATGACCTTGGGGACTGCACACAATGCGAGGATGACCTTGGGG
>JABTXL010001975.1:393300-529341 GCA_025134845.1 Neodon shergylaensis | reverse complement strand
AGGATGACCTTGGGGACTGCACACAATCCCAGGATGACCTTGGGGACTGCACACAACCCCAGGATGACCTTGGGGACTGCACAAAATTTTTCTTTTTTTCCTCTCTCTTTCTCTCTTTCTCTGTCTCTCACTCTTTGTCTGTCTGTCTGTCTCTGGTTTTTTGAGACATGCTCTTTCTGGTTTTTTTTGAGACAGGGTTTCTCTGTATAACAGTCCTAGCTATCCTGGAACTAGCTCTTGTAGACCAGGATGGCCTTGTACTCACAGAGATCTACCTGCCTCTGCCTCCCAAGTGCTGGAATTAAAGGTGTGACCACCACCATCCGGCACAAAATCTTTCAAAAAAGTAGAATTAAGGCATTGTTTGGATTAGCAAGTTAACAGTGTTGTATATAAGATAACTTACTTAGTAAACATAGTTTTGTTTCCATTTTGAGACAATCTCACCTTTGTAGTCCCAGAGAACCCAGAACTCAACTATGAAGTCCAGGCTGTCCTGGAGCTCCCAGTAATCTGTGTTCTTTAGCCTAAATGCTTTTGTTTTAAAAACATATGATTTTAATACTCTGACCCACTTAGTGGTGCCTTTGAGATGGTCTTTTTAAACATTTATTTATTTGTGTGTGTGTGTGTGTGTGTGTATGTCAGAGGACAAGCTTGCCTGTTGGTTTTTTCCTCTTTTCCATGTGAAATCTGGCAATGACTTCAGGTCGTCAGACTCAGTGGCTGCTGCCTGTATCAACTGAGTCACCTTCTGGCTCTGAAAAATGGTCTTTCTTTTTTTTTTTTGCCTAAGAAGAATTATAAAAATCAAAACCCTAAAAGTCTTTGGCTTCTTCGAGGAGTATAAATCAGGGCCAGCTGTGCAGCAAGGGAGCTTCCTCACAAAGATGCCATGGGAAGCCTCATGGAAGACATGTGTTCTCTGCGGACCAGCAGGCTTTCCCATAGTGAGGGGATGCCAACAGCTCAGAGACTGGCCTTATTTGAACTTCAGCGTCAGGCTGGAAGCATGCGTGTGCACTGCAGGGCTTTCCTAGAAAGTCCTTGGGGTAACACCAGGTTTGGAAGGGTGAGCTGAGTGCCCAGACCCCACAGGGAAACTCCCCAGCTCTCTTTTTCTTCCCTAAGCAGTATTCTGGGGTAGGGGAGATTGCCACCTAGAAAGGAATTCAGCACCAGAGGGGTTAATAAAATGGCAGGAACCCAAAGTGTCACATAGAAATGGAGTCACCTGTAAGGTTTTAAATGTAACATTGTTTTGCCTTTTATTGAGACAAAGTCTCACTGTGTAGACTTGGCTGTCCTGGAAGCCTCCTCACTATTGTCTGTCTGTTTGGAACAGGGTCTCACTACACTGCCCTGGCTGGCTTCTAAGAGCTGGGTTTACAGATGTGTGTGACTAAGCCCAGTTGTGACTCTTTGTTGGCTTGTTTTTCTCCTTGTTGTACAGGGAGCTAAACCCAGGACCTGGTATATACCAAGCACGTGCTCTCACAGCTGAGCTACATGCCTGTTCTGACTTCACTCTTGGACATTTTGTGTTTGTGCTTCTAATGATTGCTATTAGGAACAGGGCCTTTCAGGAGTCATACTTTGGTTCCTGGTAAGAGTCTGTGTCACATTTTGACCTGAGGGACCTTGCTGGCTAGCACTGTGTATCCCTGAAGCCGAGGGGTGAGCTTGTCCGTTGTATCTTGACTCTACGGCACATGCCTCTCCCAGGACTGCCCACATCAGGCAAGCTGGCCTGCTGGCCCAGTGAGTCACAGTGACTCAGGAGGGTGGAAGACGTAAGCCTTCTGGTCTGCTTCAGCCCAGATACCAGCGCTTGTTCTGCAGTTCAGCTCTCCAAACTCCTACGTACATGGAAGAGCAGTTTGGAGACTCTGCTGACCCTTGCCAAGTCAGAAGGTGTGGCTACACCCTTCGCTGGACTTTTCTCTCCAAGGCTTGGTCAGAGATTGGACCAGACCAGAATCTTTTCCTGTTAAGAAAAAAGTCAGTGTTGCCCTACTGACAAAATCCCAGACCTATACCTCAGTCACCTACAACACACAGCATCTCCTGACTCAGGGAACTGAAAACAATCTGACAGAGACAGAACAGGAAGAAAGTGCTGCTCCCAGGGGCTGCCCTGGGATGTGCCCTAAACAAACTTGGTATTTTACTCAGAGGGAAACTTTTCTTCAAATGACTTATGTAGGTCATAGACAGAGAAAACCCTTCAGGATGTGGGTTTGGGCAAGGATCTTTTGGTAATGGCTCCCAAAGCAAGGCAACAATAGTAAAAATGGAAACACAGGGTTGTATTAAATTCAAAAGCTTCTATACAGCAAATTAAATGCTGAGCACAGTGGAAAGGCCATACGTAGAACCATCTTTAAGATTATATATGTGGCATTTATTTAGTAAACAATAGTGCTTTTATTAAACTGTGATTTTATTGTATATATCTTGTCTCTCAGATCTGTTTTGTAGAAACATAAGTTATAACATTTTGTATTATAATGGTTATCCTCATTATTTTATTTACTCCTTTTTTTCCGTGATAGGCATGTGTGAGATTTTTCTTGGTTTGTATTTCTCCTTGTGACTTTCGCTGAACAATTTTCTCGTAGTAGAATTTGTTTAATGGGGGGACTTACTGGGGATTGAACTCAGGTTCTCAAATGTTTGTTAGGCAAACACTTTGCCTAGCGCTATAATCTATCTCCTTCCCTTCCTCCCTCCTTTCCTTCCTTTCCCCCACCCATTCGTCCCTCCCTCCTTCCCTCTTTCCTTCCCCCTCTCCTTCCCTTCTTTCTCCTTTCCTTGCTTTCCCCCTCCCTTGTCAATCATTGCTTTTGCATAGACAATCTGATTTATGGTTGGGATCTGATGACTTTGGTTTGTAGCGTGTGTGTGTGTGTGTGTGTGTGTGTGTGTGTGTGTACTCTCGCGCGGTGGAAGGCCAGAAGGTTCTTCCAGTATAGTCTGTATGTAGTTTGTGGTTTGTGTTCAGCATATATCCCCTCTACAGTGTGTAGTTGGAGTTAAGTGCTCAGGGCCAAGAAGTTGCTCTTGGACAGGCTGTGGCTGGTGTGTGCTGGGCCCTGTCTAGTGGGCATTTCCTTACACGGGAGGAGAGAACCCAGTCTGTTTTCACACCCACCACTCCCACTGCCAGCCACACTGCCCCCCCCTTCAGCTTCTTTTCCAGATGATTTCTCAGGGAAGTGTCTGGTAGCACCCAGTAGCAAAGGCTTCCTAATGTGCCGAGGGACTTGGAGAAGGGAGCTTCAAGTGGAAGCTGGTATCTGTACTACCCAGCTCTATTCCCAACTCCTGCCTGCAGTGACATCTTAAACCTGCTCCTTTGTACCAGTCCTGTCTTAGCCACCGATGCTGTGACACCTCGGACATTGCTGGCCTTCACAGGACTGCCCCTCCCAGGGCTCGGTAGTTACTCAAGAGCAAATCGCTCTTTTGAAAACACGCTTGAGGGATGCAAACGTAGGATCTGAGTTCATCCCTGGTCGCCTTCATCAGGCTCTCCACTACCCCAGGTCAGGCACTGCAAAATTAGATACCGGTCATATGCCTGGAGCCGGCCGGGCATGCAATGCAGGCCATCCCTAAACCCTTTTGTTCTGCCTCGCGTGTCTGTTTACAGGGAAGTGAGTTTACAGGGAAGTGACGACAGTACCTCCCCTCTCTGACCACCATGGCATGGGGTTGGGGGCTTCCTGCTCTTCAGAGGCACTCTGAGTTAAAAACGGTCTAATCATATGGGTGATTGATTGATTTTGCAGTACTGGAACTCAAATCCAGAGGCTTTCTTATGTTAGTCAAGTAAGTGCTTGGCCATCGGATTGTGTTGAGAGCCCTGCCTGTGTTCTCAGTGGTAGTCGCTGTGTGGATTCACCACACTTGAAGCATAAGAGAGTGTATGTATGAAAGATGATTCTGGGCTGGAGAGATGGCTCAACAAATAAAGCACTTGACCAGCATGCATGAGGGCTGGAGTTAAAATCCTCAGAACTCTGTAATCGCAGGATGTCAGAGGGGGAGACAGAGAGTCTCTGGATCAAGCTGGCTAGTTGCTCAACTGTGAGCCCTGAATTAAGTGAGAAACTCTCCTTCAATGTATAAGGACCAATTGACCACTTGAAGTCTCAACCCTGGTTCTCTACACACTCAAACATGCATGCACGCCCACCATACATGCTTACAGGTACATGGAAGCAATAAAAACAACAACCTAAAGACCTCTCTGGAGTTCCTTCCTATTAGATCATTTTTTTCCTTTGAAAGTTTTACTTCCCTGTGTGTGTGTGTATTGTGTGTGTGTTGTGGTGTGTGTGTGTGTGTGCACATGTGCATATGAACTTCATTGTGCTATGGTGCATGTTTCAGGGGCAGAGGCGGAAGAACCTTCCTCACAGTTGTCAGCTCAGTTACAATGAGGTCTGAAGGCAATGCGCTTGGTCTGAGGGAGGAGCTTCCTCCTCATTAAATCCCTCCAGGAGATACCTACCCTCTCAGACCCTCCTGCCTAGAGGCCTGTCCAGTAGTTGATTCCAGAGCCAATCAGATTGACAGCCAAGATGAAGCACCACACCCTCGGAGCCTACAACACATACTATGCACGTGTGGGACTTCCCATTGTCACCAAGAGTCTGAGTTCTTTGAGCATGGTATTGTCTGTGTTTTCCAGGAAAAATCATTTCACTACAGAAAATACTTAAACAGCATTTGCTGTTTTGCTATTCTCAGGGGACAGATGTTCACATTGCTGGGTGACCATCACCACTCTCCGTCTCCACAGCATTTTCCACCTGAAATCCTGTACCCGTGAAATGCTGGCAGCTCATTCCCACCTCCCCTGGACCCCTTAGCTTCCCTCTACTTTATGTCTTTGTGAATAGTGAAATACCTTGTGTAGGTGAAATCATACAGCATCTGTGTTATTGTTACTGGCTTATTTCGTTTAGAATAATGCCTATATTGTATATGTGTTAGCATTTGCTTCTTTAAGACCAAATAGTGTTTCACATTATGGATATACCGCATTGTCTGTCTACTTAGCTTTGAGCTGAGCCAAGTTGCTACGGTTTGGGGCTGGGGATCTGAGCTCATGTGCTCTCACAGGAAGTGCTGAGCTGTTCCTCCAGGCCGGTCTACCACCCAGCGTAAGTTGCTCATCTTGAACTGAAGAGTTTCCTCCGGTTTCCTCCAATCTCGGGATGTTAACTTCTGTGGAGCTGCAGACCTTGGAAGCCTCCACACACCCCAGTGTAGGCTGGCGTGACGATACTTGGAATGCAAGTGATCCACCCCAGACTGCGGTAGATGGCCAAGGGCTGGACCTATTATTGCTGTCTGTTCACCACAGAAAAACAATGAAAATAGATACTTTTGGTCCTAGAACAAGACGGTATTAATTCACTTTGACCCGCCCCTCCTTGTAAATACAACTTAACTTTGGAAGAAATTCAGGAGTCTACAATAAAAGGTCAAGGAGTGTCAGGGGAGATGTAGGACCCAAGAACAACTGTCTGGGCTTCTCTTCTAACTCCAGCTGTATCCAACCTAGGCACAGGAGGTCACTTGCTTGTGTAGACGAAAGCTACCGCAGCACAGCTTACAAAAGGGCCCAGTGGAGGCCCCATGAAGAGCCAGGGCACTTGGTGTTGTGTCCCACAGCAATGGCACCAGCTGGGAGAGTGACACCCTTGACCTTCCTTGTCTCAGCCTTGTTTTCTTCAGGCAACTCTCTCAGGTCTTGACTGCTTTCAGATTGCATTCTTTGTTTTGCTAATGTTGAGTTTGGAGTTGTCACTATTTGCCTGTGTTTTACTGTTTTTAAAGTTTTTAACTCCATTTTTTTAACTCATGTGTGCATGAGCGTGCATGCTTCTGCATACTCTACAGAGGTCAAAGGACAACTTGTTGATTCTTAGGGGTTCCAGGGATTGAAGTCAGCTTCCAGGCAGCTCCATGGCCCTGTGAGCCATCCCACAGACTCTGGCACGTTACCTTTATGAGCAAGTCAAATCATTAGCACTCAGGAATGTGCTAATGTGCACGCTCAGGACAGTTCTTCTTCCTGTGTTAAGTCAGGAATACCGCAGCCCTTTGCTTTTGATGCCAGAGTTATAACTGCTAGTAAAGGAAGGCAATATGAACCACTGCAGGCACCAGGGAAACATATTACACACTTACTGGGAGACCCAGAACTCATAGTGAAATACTGTCATGTTATGGCACGTTCCTCAAATGCAGAGCTCATGGGTCGAGGTGAATGGGCCCTGCACACAGGGCAGCAGGGTGAGGAAGTTCTCCCTGTGGGATGTTTCGGAAGCAACTCTCTGATCACTGACGGCGAGAAAGCCTGCTTTAGTTGGGGCAATAGCACTCTCTAGTATTCCGTCTTTTTCTCGTTTGTTCAGGGAAACAGTTTATGGTCATGCCACACATTATCAAGATCCACAATTCTTAGAGAGGTGCCTCTCCCCCCCAAACCCCCAAGGGCCTTTATGGCATCGTGACTTTCATGATGTAGGACATCAAATTTACAGCCATAACACTGTGAACTTGCCAGATCTTGGAAGCCAAGCAGGGTTGGGCCTGATTACTTCTTAGATGAGAGGAATTCAAAACTTTCAGAAGTTGAGTAATAACAGTCATTCGATTAATTTAAAAAAAAAATATATCCTGGACTGGAGATGAAAAGGATAACTGGAGAACTAGGCCAAGCCCTGAGGTGGCAACTAGACACAATTCAGCCCGGTGGAGAAAGGCCTTGTGGGATTTCAAACTATTATGTGGTTAGGAGGTCATACAACCATGACTTTTAGGGTATGACAATGTCACTATCACTTGGCAGTGATAGTCCAGCACCTGTCCTCCATTGACCTGAAGGAAAGGGATGGCTAGGCAGATGGCTAATGTTCAAGTGTCTTGTTATTGTGTTTGTAGGCGGGGAACCTAGGGCACAAGCAGCGTATCACCAAGCCTCTCGGATTCTATTTGAGAGGAATGTGTACTTTGATTTTTGAGTATGCTTGCTGAGAATTGTAAAAAGTCCAACTGTAGTTGAATAGCCTTAGTCCAAAACCCCCAAAGCATATAACCCCTTTGCCCTTGAGATACTGGCGATGCAGGAGGCTAGACTCAACCCTGAGGTCAAGTGCTTTCCCTCTCAACCACACGAGGGCTGTTGACCACAAGCATGGGCTGTGGATAAAGTTGTTGAAAATGCCAGGAGTAGAAAAATTTCCAACTGACCTCATTTGACAGCCCATGGTCAAAATGAAGGTGCTCTAAATTATTGAGTAAAATGATCTTCAGGCTGTGTTCTAAAGGAATTGTGTATGCATTTGGATTTCAGACTTGGGTGCTATGCTGGTTACTTTCGATTATCAACTTGACAACCAGAGTCAACCAAACAGAGCCACCTCAATTGAAGATATATCTCAACCTGAATGGTCTGTTGCCATTGGCATGGCAGGCTGATGTGTGTGTGTGGGGGGGCTGCTCATTATTGGTAGTGCCATCTTTGGATGTGTAAGAAATCCATATATCAGGATTTCTTTTTTTGTTGGGAATGGACACATATCTCTAGGATAACACATGATGTTTGACGTAACATCTTCCATCTCTTGAAGGCTGAGTTCAGTATGCATAGAAACCACACTTTCTTTATTCGCAAATTGTTGGACACTTAGGTTCATTTTATATTTTGGCTACCTTGAATGGTGCTGTGTTGAAATGGGAGGCGAGCAGGGCATCCAAGCTTAAGCATTTTATAGGCAACTTGTGGAATTATAGTCAGTATTGCAGTACTATTGTGTGTATACTGGAAATTTGTTAAAAGGATTTGTGGAGCAAAGCAGAACCATGACACAAAGGAATGATGGGTATGTTAACCTTCCTGTTGCTAGTAAAATTGTCTTACTGCGTAGACGCAGATCAGAATATTAGGTTGTATACTTTAGATATACACTTTGAGGTGTTGGTGCTTAAACCCTGGGCCCTACAGTGTTACGCGAGTGCTCTATCGTCGAGACACACTTGCAACCCTTCTCTTTTTTCCACTGTGTTTTGGCTTAGTTTTTCTGAGTTGCCCATGTTGGCCTTGAACTTGGCAATCTCCCTGCTTGTGTCTGTTCAGGACCTGGGATTGCAGGCATCTACCATGGTACCTGATGTATTATAATAATAATGAAGAAAGTTCCATATCTTTTGCTACATGGGCTTAAAGGCGAGTCCCTGGCCTCTGTCATTGAGTTTTAGAGTCCGAGAGGGTGACAAATGCATACACTGATGGTCAGATAGGTGGACCCTGGTCTCCTGTGATTCTACGGATGCAGCATTATCTCCGTCCCAGGGTTTCTGAGTGAATAGCACCCGTGAACCAGTGCTTGGAAAGTTCTAGGACAATCTTGCCATTGGGTTGGCATTATGCCTGTATCTGCTCAGTAGACAGGCATAGATAAGACTGTTTGTGAGAACAGGAGGCAAGTAATCTTGGCTACTCTGCTGAGGAAGATGGTTTGGAGAAGGTGGGGTCTGTGCTGGACCTTGGAGAAATTTCGGTGCCTGAAGAGGTAGGCAGATGATGGTTGCAGTACATCCGTATGTCATGGCCTGACTAATGGGTGCCCACGTGGGTGCCTAGGATATGCTGATTTCCGAGCTGGTCCTGTTACTTCTGTGATCAGGAGCTTTTTATTTGCCAACTCAAACCCTTTAAGTATGAAATGGTCCAGCTGACCAATCAGAAGGAAGTTCAAAAGGGAAGAGAACTGACAAAGAGACAAGGAAATCTACCGGGGAAAGATAGACCAGGAATAGTCCAGGAAATGGAAAGGGGTGTTAAATTGGAATATAGTCACTCCTGCCTATTTGCAGGCACATGTTCCAAGGCTCCTAACTGGTGCGTGGAATACAGGTAGTCCACAACTCTGTGTGTCCTGCAATTCTTCTATATACACAGAGCGATAATAAGCTTTCACCGTTTCATGGAACGGAACGCGCTACGGCTTCTCTTTGCATGTACGAATTGCCTGCATCACCTCATGCTTTAGGACTATTATCAGGAAGGGCTTTCAAGAGGACACGAGCACTCTGATGTCACAAGCAGTTGACTGAACCAACTGCTAACATGTGGGTCACCT
Organism: Neodon shergylaensis; assembly: GCA_025134845.1. Classification (NCBI taxonomy): domain Eukaryota; kingdom Metazoa; phylum Chordata; class Mammalia; order Rodentia; family Cricetidae; genus Neodon; species Neodon shergylaensis. The sequence goes on along the minus strand of JABTXL010001975.1, from coordinate 520,177 downwards.
CTGTAGAATGGACATGTGGAGGGGCGCAGTTGTTAGATACCGTCTTTTTGCTCACAGTAGCATGTAGCTTGAAATTTGGGAATTATTGCTATTAATATTTTTGGGTTACAGTTGATGGGTAATAAGACAGCAGTCGATGAGGTTTCGTTCTGCGTGTCCTTGCTAAAGCTTACCTGACCTCTTCACTGCCGCTATCCTACGAGATATGAATTAATCCTTTATTGAGACTTATTTTTACACTTCCTCAGTGCTGATGATATTGAGCACCCCATGTATTTACTGGCCACTGCCCACTTGTATACATTAAAGGAATACTTATTCACTCTCCTCTTTTAATTGAATTACTTAGGTGTAAGTTTATTTCAGTAAATATAAATCCCAGTTTAGATATAACTTGAAAAATACTTTTCCGGACTAGTGGTGCAGTTCAGTTGGTAGAGTGTTAGCCTAACATGCCTCTGGCCTGGGTTCAATCCCCAGCACAGGCATAGCGGCACAGGCTTGCAATCCAGTTGTTGGGAAGTAGAATCAGGAAAATCAAAAGTTCGAGATGCCCCTTGGTTACATAGCAAGTCAAAATCAGTTAAGACCTAATCTCAGAAAAAGAAAGGAAAAGTAAAACTTTCATATTGCAGGAGCTGTCTCTTTTGCTCCCATGACAGAGTCTCTTGAATTTGCTGCCCAGTTTCAGCCTCCAGAGTGCTGGGATTACAGACACATGCCATCATGTCTGGCAGATAGTGTACAATTTCAAATGTTTTCTTGAGCTGATTTTTCAGTGAATGAAGATGATGTGTAGCTCAAGGTTTTGAAGTAGGGATGCATTGTGGGATAGCTAATCAGCACATAATTGATAACTTTCTTTTTTGCATTGAAATTGCTAACACTAGACTTTAAGTGTTTGCTCTACCCCGAAATAACCTGAATTAACTAGTCAACAACAACAACACACACACACACACACACACACTATATATATATATATATATATATATAATTTCTTAGCTTCAAGGGAAACAAATGTTTGGTAGATGTGGTATGTAGTCAAATGACTGATTCTGTCCTGTCAGTTTCTAGTATTCTGCTTCCCTGGCTGTTTGCTAAGCGACATCCCTGCAGCATCTCAGTGAGGTCCCATCTTTTACCCATTTACTCTTCCCCCTTAGACACATGGATAATGTCACCTGCGAAGGATGTGCAGCTTCAATCTTTGTAAGGCTGTGCCCCAGCAGTGTGTGGCCCAGGGCTTCTGCTGGAGTGAGGCCTGCAGTCTGGGTTGGGAAGAGCCCCACTCAGATTTTCACCTATGAAGAATGGGAGTCTTAGGGTTGCCTTAGCACAGCAACAGAAGTCACCTCTCAGTTTTGCAGCCTGCAAGTCTGCCAGCCATTATTGGAAGGACCAGGTTCCCAGAAGGCTTGCGGAAGAAAACTTGCGTGTTTATTGGTGTCCCTTGGCTTGTGGATGTATCACTATAGTTTCGATTTCTCTCACACATGGCTGTTTTCTTCCTGTGGGATCCCCTGTGTCTGTGTTATCTTCTTGTTGGATTAGGGCTCACTCGCATCTGATGAACATCAGTTCCCAAGGCACCATAAACTGCATAACACAGTCACCGTAGACTCTTAGTGACACCTGAAAATCTCTACAGTTGGTCTTTTCTTTCTTGTCCTTCCTTCCTGCCCTCCATCCCTCCTTTCCTCCCTTTGTCTTTCAATGTTCCCCTTTGGTAGCAAACAACGAATTATTAATGACAGGTGTTTGGATGGTTATTAGGAAATACATGGTATTGCTATTTTCTATACATATCCAGGACTTTGTGAGTGCAGGCTATTCTGAACCCAACCACTGGCACATCCTGCGAGTTCCAGAAACTCAGAAGTGGTGTATTCATTCAGTAGAATCTATAAAGACCATCCTTGATTCAAGTATTTTGAGGGTCTTACACAGCATGCATGAGTCTCTTAAACTTAATAGGAACTTTTCCTGTCTGCACACAGTGTGTTGTTTTGGATTGTCCTGATGTGGCCCCACCCCATTAGAAACCGTTCTCCCTGTGAATATATTTATTGAGTAGATTAACTGTTCACGGATGAAGCCAGCATTTGTCGGGGCAAGTGTAAACACAAAGAACCACTTCCTGTTATAGTAATTGTCCAAAAATGTACAACTGCAGTGTGGAGAACCTTGTAAGGGAGGAGTCCCCCCAAAGCCCTGAATTCCCCAAACCACACGCAGCTTTGGAATTAGAGAGGGCGTGAGCAGATGACCCAGATGGCCAGACACAGTGGAGGGGCTGCTGGACCAGACCCAGCGTACAGCCTCTCTGTTGACTGTGTGCTGGGGAGGGCAGTGGGTGGTAGGAGGGAGTGGGTGGTAGGTGTTTTGCTTGCATTTCATTGCAGATTCCTTCCTCATTCTAAATATAATTGTGGTTTTGAATACTGAAGTACAGTCTGGCTCATCTCTAGGCTGCATCCTGGAAGGCACTGAGAGCTTCCCCGGAGCACCGTGATCTCGGCTAATTGCTTCTCTGGTTTCATTGACAGCTCTAAAAAGTGAACATTCTTGTATTTGCGGTATCGATTCCCATGGCAGTTACATGCTGGAGGTCTCATTAGGTAACATACATATACTTAAAACTACTCGTGTCTTTTAAAGGATGCGATGGCAGGAATGAAATGATAGCAAACCATGCTAAGGCGCCGTTCCTTTGTGGCACAGGGCAGACGTAGGAAAACGGTCGTAAGGTTAGAGCTTGGACGCAAGGCTCCAGAATCAAGTGAGAGATGAAAGGGAGGGAGCCTGTAGGCTGTTTCTTTGAGATGATGAGAGAGGGCAGAAGCATCCTCTAGGCCACTCCTTAGCGATTGAGGTCACAGTGAGAGGAACATGTGAATGCGAACAAGAATTCCTTCAAAAAAGCTGTCTGCGAAGGCTGATTGATTAGAACTGTAGTGACGTGGAGAGGTTGGGATATTGCAGGTCCAGCAGCAAATGACAGCTCATCATGAGCTGTTCTTAGCTGCCACCCCCTCCCCAGCCATTCTTTCCATACATACATGCTGGAACTAACTTCTGTGACTTAGAAATGCAATTTTTTTTATAATACATAATCCCTAGTGTCTTGCCAAAGGGCAAGGGATGCTGTCAGATACCACCTGAGGGTTTTTCTCTGCTTTCCTATAACCCACCCACCTAATATACCCACAAAAGTATTTAAAATGTATCTTGGTTTATGAATGTCTGTGTTCTATAAAACTCGTTTCTATAAAACTTCATGTAAATGCTTCCGTGCTGGAAGATGGAAGGTGGAGTGGCCCAAGTCTGTGCTCCCTGGTTATAGTCACTCATATTTTGCGGTAGAACAAGCTATCTTTTATTCCTTCTGAGGCGAGACTTAGGTTTTTATATAGATTGGAGACGTCCTGCGGGGTGGTTCTTAGAGGAATCCCAAAGATCAGTTCTGAAATCTCTGAAGATTTCCAACTCAGTATCGTTCTCTTTAGAATTGTGGATCGTTGTGACCCAAGCCAGGTTCTGACCCTTGGACAACGCTGTAGCACTAGGCCACTCTCTAGCTAGCCATGTGATTCTGGTGGGTTTGGGATCCCTAAAGAGACAGCAAGAACTTCCCGTGAGCACTTTGTAGGACAATCATGTGTACTCTGAGGTGCAGGAGAGGAGGGCAATGGGGCTCAGGCTGCACACACTCTTGCTGAGGTCCCCTGTGTCTGTCTGCCTCAAGCTTCATCACTCTGCTGACCCAGCTGTGTTTATGGATGCCCCTAGACTTGCCCAAGCGGCCTTTCACCTTCCACTTTCCTGGACCCCACTACCGCTGTCTCGTTCCTAACCATGATAAAGCCTCTTGTTGGCCTCCAACCTGTTCTCACTGCTCATACCTCTACTCTAGAGGCCAACACACGCTACCCTTCAGCCAGAGTGAGGGCTGGAAACAGAAAACGTGTCCCAGTACTCCGGGGAAGTTGCCAGGGCCTCCTCACCTCCCTGGAATGTGACCCAAGTTTCTGTTTGGTCCACAGGACCCTGTACCTGACTGCTTGCTGCCTGGCTCCTTGCTGTCCATTCCATCATACTGTGTCCTCTTTACTGTGCATGCTACTCCAAGGCCAGCTCCATTTTAGAGCCCTTTGTGGCTATTCTTGCTGGAACCTTCCGCCAGCTCTTGCTTGACTTCCCACTCTGCTCTTCCATGCATCCCAGTGTCTTGTCCTCAGAGGGACCTTCCTTCCTTACATAATCTCTGCTTTACTCTGTTTTATTTATCTTTATAGCACATACCACTACCCTGCCCTTTTACAGATTTGTGCACTTGGCTGGTTCCCAGGCCTCTCTCAGTGTAAGAATGTAAACTCACAAGAGCAAGAACTTTGTTTTGTGTGTGGCTGCATGCCTGGTTGCTATAGTAGAGAAACACCTGCCACATAAAAGATGGTGTGTGTGTGTGTGTGTGTATGTATATGTATATTGAAAAACTAATACATCTAATAATTTAAAAATTATATATACAAGGTATGTGCATGTGTACGTGTGTGTGGATATGCTGTATCTCCTGGGTGAAGAGCAGAGGATAACTTAGTAAGGAGTTACTTCTCCTGTTTAACCATTTGGGTCCTAGGCATCCAACTCAGGTCATGAGGCTTAGTTGCAGGTGCCTTTACCCTCTGGGCCACCTTTCCGGCCTCAAACTGATTTTTTGTTTGGTTTCCTATTCCCACTGATCTGTCTGTAGACACTGGAAGAGGTGTCATCCTCCTTAATGGCCTTCCTCTATTGTCCTGACGACCTGTGAACCACTATCTTTCCTTCCCATCAGCAGACTTGAACAAATGTCATAGGTTTTGTTTTCTCCTGTGGAAAGGCACAGTTCATTGTTTTCTCTTGCAGTACAACAAGCAGAACTGGGAAGACACACTAGGTTCCCACGCCCCTTTCCTGTGTCTGTTTTCTTCAGGCAGATTGGAGTTGTTGTGCCCACTGCTCCATCCCCTTTCGCAGGGATCACCAGAATCATCTGTGTTGATCATAGCTTTGCAGTTGAGGTTGCTTGCTATAACCAGCCGCAGAAACATCCGCTTTTGTGGTTACTTATTTTTTGAGATAGAGCCTGGACACGTAGCTAGAGTTGGCCTTGAATTCACAATCAGCCCTTCAAGTACTGGGGTCATAGACATGCTATCACATCCCATAAGACCTTTCTTTTGGCTAAGCGATTCCATTACTAATCTATCTCTGGAAAGTAATTTTTAATGTATTCGAATATTGAAGTAGCCAAATAGGTGATTTTCAAAGCAGCAAAAACAAATGCCATGGTGTCTTCATTTGTGGGGATGTCTTCTCATTATTGAATTACATTTAAACAGTTTTTAATTACAAGGGAATTCTTACAATTGCATATGATAATACAAGTGATATTAAATACAGGATATTAATTTCTCCAGAGACCGCCTTTTGACAGCACTCTGCTAGTTCTGCAGTGTCACGGTTTGCATTCATCTTACAGAATCCAAATTTCTTTTGGGGGTTCCTCTTCGAGTCCTGGGTTATTTAATAATGCCCATATATTTGTGCTTTCCTCGAAGTTGCTATTGCTGTGGCTGTCTTTTACAAATCCATTCCGATAAAGAAGGCACAGGTGTGGCCTTTGCCTGTCAAACTGACCGCGGTGGCTTTAATGCTCGGCTGGTCCAGCACGCTGCAGTGTTGCATGCGCACTGTGGAGGATGCGAATTCATGGCTGTCGGGAGGAGGGATCTACAGCTGCATCAGGCTGCATCAGGCTGCATCAGGCTGGCATCAGGCTGCTTGGTTTACCGTATCGCTCATCCTGTTTCCTTGTTGAGTTCCTGCCAATTGATCATTTTTTTTTAAGTGAAAGTGGGAGCATGAAGACTTCCGCTATTGTTGAATTGTCATCCGTTCCATGTTTTCGAGTCTCCATGGTGCATTTGGTTTGTAATTACTGTGACCTCCCAATAGAGTGGCTCCTTTGTCATTACAGAGTGTCCTTTGTCTCCGCTACCAGTTTTCATTCTCAGCCCGTGTAGTTAACTTGGGGCATGTTGTCTGTTTCTTCAACCATTTGGCCTTCAGTTTGTTTGACTCTGAATGCCTTCTGTCTTCTACACTGAGCGTACAGATGTATGGTGTTTACAAACAACCTGGTGTCTGCTTGTTAGCAGCGTTTGATCCATTCATACCAAATGTGTGAGTTAAAGATGTGGAATTGCCAGTGCATGGCCACTGAAGATTTTGGCTTCCATTGGGCCATTTCTGCTCGTCTATTTGTTTCCCTGCCTTATTTTGCTAAGCATGTTTCCTGTAATACAATTTCAACCCCTTGTTCTTTCTCTGCTTTTTGAGTAATTTTCTTAGTGATGACTTTGAGGATCATAACTAACATCTTAGTTTGCAGCAATCTGTTTTCAGATGAATGCTGCCTAGATTGCAGCTCTACGAAAGGCTTTGCTCTTGGAAGCTCTGTGTGTCAGCCCCTCGATTTGCCTGTGGTATCATACGCGTAACATCTTTGACACCTCTAAGGCGACTTCTCCATATTGCTTCATGAAATTGCTAAGAGGTACATTTCTAGTCCTCTGTTTATGTAGCAAACGGTTCCTGCTGGCCAGCAACTTTTTATGTCCAAGTTACTGTCCTGTAAGCTTCTGTGTTATTCAAAGAACCCCTTCTGCTTGAAGCAAAGACTACCAGTGGTGATTTCTTAACTTTTCTTCCTTTATACTTCAATAGTTGTATCTGGATATAGACTTAGTGTCTGATAGTTTTACTTTCAGTGCTTTGAAAATGTCACTCGATTCCCCTTTGCCTTCCATTATTTCTGGCCACAGATTGGCTGTTAAGCTTATTGGTGCCCCTTGGAGAGGGAGGCAGATTTTTCATACTTTTGTAAGATTTTGTTTCTGAAAGAGCAAGGCACTGAGGCCGTGGCCCATCGGGCTGTGATGTACATCAATTTAGATGTCTTATTTCCTCTTAAGTTGTCCACTGAGTTGTGAGAATTTCACATTTTCAGCCACTCAAATCTATGTTCCTCCTAGGACTCCAACTGTTCATGCTTCTGCACGCATGAGGCTATCACATGTGTTTCCAGGGGTTTGTGGATGGGTCTGTGGACGCATGTGCACGCATGAGGCTACCACATGTGTTTCCAGGGGTCTGTGGATGGGTCTGTGGACGCATGGCTCTCTCTCTGCAGCCTCAGCTTATGGCCGTGACTGTGTCCTGGCTCTTCCCATGAGGAATCTGCCGAGAGGCCCTCAGTTTCTCATTCCAGTGCCTTTCAACTCCAGAATCTCCACTTGGTTCCTTTCTGTATTTCTCTCTCCTCACCGAAGCAGTCTGTTTAAGGAGATGTGACCACCATGCTTCTTTTTAGCTCCTTAGATGTTTAGTTCTTTAGATGTCATTGTTTTGCCTAGTAAATTCAGCTCTGAGCTTGCCCCCAGACTGCTTTTCCTGTGAATTACACTTTCTTGTTTGTTTTTATTTCGTATTAATGTTTTCTTTTTCTTCCTTTTATGGAGTGGCAGATTGGGGGAAGAGACAGGGTCCCATTATATAGCCCAACCTGATAGCAAAACCAGGCTTCTCAACCTCTAGAATTCTGGGAATTACAACAATAGGCTACAATACCTGCTTTCATGATTTTTCTTTATTGGAAATACCACTTAGGGTTAGTCAGTATGATGAATATGTTTAATGCCAGCATCCTCGAAAGCAGAGGCAGGTGGATGTCTGTGAGTTTAAGGCTAACCTAGTTTACATAGTAAGTTCGAAAATACACAGTATGTCCCCCCAATAAACAAATAAAGGAACAAAGAGAGAACATTTATATAAAATAATATATAGATTTTGGATACAGATTCTGCAACCTGAACTCTTCCCTTTCCTTGGGGTTTGTTGATGCTCTGCCATCCAGCCTATTAACTATCGGAATAAGCTGTAAGTTCTGTGTTTTCCCCCTCTTGATACACAGGCCCTTGAGTTAGCACCGTGGTCAGAAGGTAATTGACCTCCTAAAGACAAACAAGAAAAAGCTGTTAAGGGGAAAGAAAGGAGGACAGCTGAACAGCTTTTCAGGTACTTACTCTAGTGAGCCTTTCCCTTTGAAAGCAGGAAGGACTGGCTTTGGAGTCTGTGTCCAGACATAAATTGATTTGCTTTGCAAGGCTTGGGTTTATAGGTACGTGCCAACAAACCACAGCCCTTGTTTTCATACGTGAACTTTCACTGGAATGCATCTTCGCCTCTTCCTTCCAGAGAGAGAGAGAGAGAGGAGAGAGGCAAACAGGTGCAGTAGACAAGACTCAAGCTCCTTACAGAAAAAAAAAAGGTTAATCCCTCACACAGAACGAAGTAAGCTAGTGTTTTAAATCACTTTGAAAACACGATTTCTGTGGGACTCTTTTTTTTTCTTGCCAATACAGGGTCTTGTTGTGGGGCCCAGGCTGGCTTCAGAGCCTCTATAGAGCCGTTGAATTTGTGCTCATCCTGCCTCATCCCTGCCTCGGCCTCTGAAAATGGGGATTACAGACGTGCAGCAGCTTTCCCACTGTTTGTTCTGTATGGTAATGAATGAGAAATGTGTTAACCTAAATTTGCATATGGTTGCATTCAAGAAGGAGTTCGTCAGAACATTTTTGATATGGAAATGTTTTGTTTGCCTTATGGAAATTAAGATCAACAGAAGCTGAATTAATTTGAGTAATGTTTTCTGTGCTCTGCATATATTATATGTTTTTTTTTTTGAAAGCATGTGTGTGGAAACAAGTTGGTTTAGCAACATAAATTTTAACGTTTGAGCTACAATATGGTAGATTTCGAATAATGCCTAGTTAGAGACCTCCGTCCCACAGAAAGGTGCCAGTTTTTGGGGGCATGGGTGGGCTCAAGCTTTCTGTCTTCAATTGTGTGAACTTAAGCAGGCAACTTTACCTTCTGACCTTTTTCTCTTTTATTAGATTGATATAGTACAACTCTTGTGAAAAAATAGGAGTTGAGGCTTGGGGAGATAACTCAGTCATGAAAAGCACTTGCTATGGGCTAGAGAGGTGGCTCAGAGGTTCAGAGCACTGAACCAGAGGTCCCGAAGTTCAGTTCTCGGGAACCACATGGTGGCTCACAACCATCTTTAATGAGATTTGCTGCTCTCTCTTGGCGTGCAGACATAGATGCAAGCAGAACACTGTGTATATAGCAAATAACTCTTAAAAAAAAGCACTTATTTCTCAAAGGACAAGCCTTTGGTTCCTGGCACCAACTACCCTTGTGGAGTGGTTCCTTAGTGCCTGTAACTCCAGCTCCAGGGGACTGACATGCCCTCTTCTGGTCTCTCAGAAACCTGCACATACACTTATGTACCCACAGGTACATACACACATACATAAAAAATGAATCTGAATTTCTTTTTTAAAAAATGTGAATTAAATGAAGTCATGTATGTGATTATCCTTCATAAACTGCCAGAGCTTAAAAATGACTCCTTACTGTTATTTCCAATAATACTTTATGTATGTAAAGAAGACACAAAGGAAACTATACCATCTTCCTTTTTAAATTCCCCTTGTATTAATCTTGATATTAATGGGGTTCATGCATGCACACATCCTGCCCACCCCTGTCCAATTTCTAGCAATCCACCCTTCATCTTTCTTTTAGTCTCGCCACAGGAGTGAGAGCAGGTGATGCTTGTTGCTTTGTCTCTGGCTTATTTCATTGAGCCAATGTCCCCGTCCTGTCCGCTGTGCGGTAGATAGGTAACCGGCTTCCGTTCCTTATGGCTGAGTGGAACGCCACTGTGCGTCCGTACGCTACACTTTCCTCATCCCTTCATCTGCCCACGGGCAGCTTGGGTAATTCTCTCTCTTGGCTCTTGTGAATAGAACGGCAGTGAACATGGGAAGACAGGTGTCTCTTTGATATGCAGATTTCATTTCTTTTGGACATATGCCCAGAAGTGGGATTGCGGGATCATATGGTAAATCTATTTTGAGTCATTTTATTTTATGGGGGGGGAGGGGTAGGTGGGGGCTTTCATGCTGTGTTTCATTGTGGCTACGGTAATTTGCATTCTAAACAACAGTATATAGGAAATCCTTCTCACCTCCTCCCCAGCATTTATTTTTATTTATTTTTATGTGAGTACTTATTGATTTTGATAATAGCTGTTCTGACTGGAATCGGATGGCAGCACTTTCTGGTTTGGTTTGCATTTACCAGGGGTCTAATGCTATTGAACATTTTCTCATCTTGGTTGACTCTTTGTACTTTAGAAGTTCAGGTCACTTGCCTATGTTTTTGGTTAGATTCCTTGCTTTGTTAAATTCTTTGAGTGCCTTAAGAATTCTCAAGGGATATTAAGCCTTTATCAAGTGGAAGTCGGCAGGACCCTGCCCGTCCTGTGGGTGTCTTTTCAGTCTCTCCACCCCTGGGCTGTGCAGAAGAATTTCAGTTTGATGGAATCTCATTTGTCAGTTTCTTACTGCTGTTTCCTGTGCTTCAGGACCCTACCTGGAAAACAGGAGCCTGCATCGAGCTATGGAGTTGTTTTACTCTAATTTGCATTTAGGTCTTTGAAGATCGACGTTTATAAAATATACATTACTGACTACTATTAACTCAAAATCAATACAGGATTTCTAAACTCGGACCCAAGTTTTGAGGTTTCAGAATTTATATGTTAGTATGTTAAAAAAATATATCCGTAAATAGCTGGTTAACATCTTTAAGTTTGCACACTGCAGACGTATCAGGAATTCTCATGGAGGCTCAATAGTTCATAACTTCATGGATGTAGACTTTGTGACCATAGATGGAAAGCTAAATGCGAGGAAAGTATCTCATAGGAACTTAATTTGCTTTTATTTTAACCTGAAGTAGTAATTCAGCTTGGTTAGCATTGATGTACCACAGGCAGACATGTATTTAGCCTGTAATCCCCGGGGCTGGGAGCTGTGGGGCAGCCTAGGCTAGAGGGAGACGCTTTCAAAGCTAAGAGAACAAACACAGTGAAAATACACCATATAAAGCTTAAAGGGTGCCCGTGCAAGGCAGCAAGAGCCAAAGAGAAAAAGTGGCAATGAAAGCCGGAGAGAGGGCTGTGGTTTGCACTTGGTGGGAGGCAGACCTGGGATTGTTTCCGGGGCTGCTGAGCCTTAAAGCCTGGTTTCCTCCAGAAACTGCAATATTGTATCCCTCTCCTAGCCTTACTGTGTGGTAGACAAAGGAGTATCAAGTCCTGTGATCTTCCTGGCACTCCGGGTCTTAGGTCAGCCAGGACAGGACAGAACACAGGGCATGTAAATAAAACTCCCACGGTCTCCCACAGTTATAATCCGGGTGAAAATTGCAGTGTATCACTGCAATCAATCCAGGTTGTTATTGATGGTCACTCGTTTGGGCAGCAGTTCCTGGCTGAAGACTTAGCACCATACAGTATGAATTATATTGTATGATTATTCCATGAAATAATTCCTGCCACTGACTCCACCCCAGTTTTGGTGTGTATGTACTTTATATCCCTCTCAGATCACTATGAGTGTATTTCCTGAGTCATAAAATACTCTTCAGAAAGGTGATTTTTTTTTTCTCTCGAGACAGGGTTACTTTGTATAACCCTGACTGACCTGGAACTTGTTCTATAGACAAGGCTGGCCTTGAACTAAGAGATCTGCCTGCCTCTGCCTCTCTGGTGCTAAGATTAAAGGTACGTACCTCCAGGGCCAGCTGGAAATGTAATATTTTTTTTAAGAGACTACGAAGTTTCTGTTTGCAATACTTTCACAATGACTTCACTACTTGCTAAGTGTAGTCATAGTGGCCATATTCTGAAGACAAATTTGTGTGTGTATGCACGCATGTGTGTGTGTTCATGCATGTATATGTGTGTGTATGTGTACCAATGTGGGTATGTTTATATGTGCATGTGTATGTGCCTGTACATGTGAGTGAGTGTGTGTGTGTTTGCACACGTGTGTGCACTATAACATATGTGGAAGGCACATGTCCAAAGAACTTTCAGGAAGCCAGTCCTCTTCTGCCTTGCTGAGGCAAGGTCTTGTTTTTGCTGCTGCCTTTCATCCTACAAGGTTCTAACTTTGATCATCTTTCTCTGACTCTCCCTATAGTAGTACTGGGATCACAGGTACATGTCAGTGCACCCACATTTTTATGTGGGTTCTGGGGATCAAGCCTGGGTTGTCAGGCTTGCATGTCTAGTGCCGAGCCATCTCCCTGGCCCCCAAATCCTAGTGATTTCTTGTTTGGTCCAAGCAAAGCTTCCTCCCTTCAAAATGAGATGTCTGAGTGTAGAAATGTCTAGAAGGCCTCTCCAGTTCAGGGCCTTTCACTAGACCCTAAATCAAGGCTTTGCCGCCCAAACTAACAAGGTATTGTCTTCTGTCTTGCTGGGTCTCTAATGAGGGGGCCTGAGCACTGTCCCTTTAAGGTTATTAGCCATATCATTTTAAATTTTCTTTTAAAAACAACTGTTTCTTTGTCCTCTTAAAAATATCTATGAATTAACATTTTGGAAAGTGATAGTAATCAAAGCCTTGTGCATGCTGGGTAAGCACTCCTCCACTAAGCCATGCCTCCAGTTCTGGGCTTTAAAACAGGGTTTTTTTTTTTAATTGTTGTTGTTTTTTTAATGTGCAAGTGGTGTGTGGACACAGTACATCCAAGTTTCCCACTTCATCATTACCACCACTAAGTATATTTTTGACACCTAAATATGAAAACTTGCTTATGCTCAAGGCTTATATTCGTCTCCATTTTTTTTTTGTGCCTAGAAAAACAAAACCTTGAACTCGTCTTTGAAACCTTGGGGTATCCTGTTCTAGTTTGCCTTCTGTTGCCGTGATCCAAACACTAACCAAAGACAACTTAGCCGAGGAAAGGGCTTGTCTGGCTCCCACTTTCAAGAACTCTGGCTCTCATTAGCTTCTGCCCAGCTTTCTTGACCACTCAGGACCTCCTTACTCAGGGACACGAGGAACTTCTATGCTCCTGCCATGTAAACTTTCTCACCACGACAGGCTGAAGTCTCCCTGAAACCATGAGCCCAACTGAGCCATTCTTCCTTTCAAATATTTGGGATTTGGTTACAATAACAGACCAGTAAATACCACAATGCACATCGTTTGTGCGCATCTCTGGGCTTAGGAGCATGCATCTCTCAGGTAGTTTTTTAATAGAAATTCAGTTAACTAGAGCAATAAAGTTAATTTCTAGTGGGAGAGCAAAGCGAATACAGCTTTGTGTGAGCCATCTGTAGGAATGTACTGCCCGAGGAGAAGGTCCGTTCACTGGCATCACCATAGTCTAGGAAGCCTGGAGATTTGGAGGCACAGTCAGTCTTAACAAGAGTCGTAATTCAGAGACAAGCAGTCTGACCGTAGGAAAGCTAAAACACTGTGTAGAGGTGGTTAAACTCACTGTCCTCTTCAATCTGGTGGAGGCTGGTGTCATGCAGCTGGGAAGCGAGCAAGGCAGGCAGTTCAGGGAGAGGAAGTGTAGAGCTTGTGTGCATGGGGGCGGCTTTGTCTGTTCTCCCCTGTCAGTTGCTGCAATCAGGCCTTAGATACTTGTGTAGCATAAAGCAGGCTAAGTCAAATTTTATTTCCAAACATTGCTAAGTGGTATTTCTTTTCCTCCTCTTTCCATTCAGAGTGCTAGCATATTCTTGGTGCAATCTGCCTAATAGCGGAATTCGATTTTCCAGTTTATTTGAATTGATTATGAGTTAATTTGTGAGACAGGCCCTCCCATAACACCGGGCTGGCCTCTGGCTTACTGTAGTCAATGATGTCCTTGAGATCTTGACGGTGTGTGCTCAGACTTCCCCAGTGCTGGGCCTATAGGGATATACTATGCCTGGCTTTTACATTTATTACGGATTGGTGTACATATACTTGTGTTAGCTCCTAATGCTTCATTAAGCATGTACATTGTGTGATGTTGACTTAGGGGTCAGTTGTGTACAGATTTGCATGGTTAAAGAAAAGAGTAGAGGAAAAATTCAGGCAGTGGATTGGATAGATTGAAATAATTTGTAAATTTTAGCCAGATTTTTTTTCTTTTTAAATCAAGTTCTATTATCAAATTCTTTTTTTTTTTGCTTTTTTTCGAGACAGGGTCTCTCTGTGGTTTTGGAGCCTGTCCTGGAACTAGCTCTTGTAGACCAGGCTGGTCTCGAACTCACAGAGATCTGCCTGCCTCTGCCTCCCGAGTGCTGGGATTAAAGGCGTGCACCACCACCGCCTGGCATTCTATTATCAAATTCTAAGCTAGGGCCACATATGTTAAGTAGTCTGAAACATGAACAGCAGGAGGAATTCAACCTCCACTCTCTTACCAGGCTTTTGGGGTTCACTGGCTTCCATGAGAAGTCTTCAAGCATGGCAATCTTTTTTTTTTTTTTTCGAGACAGGGTTTCTCTGTGGCTTTGGAGCCTCTCCTGGAACTAGCTCTTCTAGACCAGGCTGGTCTCGAACTCACAGAGATCCGCCTGCCTCTGCCTCCCGAGTGCTGGGATTAAAGGCCTTGCGCCATCACCGCCCGGCTAAGCATGGCAATCTTAGATCTAGATCTGTGGACTTTGAATATAGGACACGGGCCAGAAGTCACCGAGGGTTCTGAGTTCTTTTTCAGTGGTAGGGGACCTTCCAGACACATAAGTTTTAGGTTCGATTATCAACACCGCAGAAAGAATCAAAAGAATTAATATAGTTTAAAAAAGCAAGACACTTGCAGTTGTCTTATCTGCTAATTTCTTGTGAGACCCTTTGTACTGTCTCGAATTTGTGACCTTTTGATATACCACAGAACTAGAAAAGCATCTGTGACCATGGTTACTCTTAACTTTTTCAAAATGTTCTACTGGTAGACTTACAACATTTTGGAAAACTGTTAATTTTTTAATGTTTAAAAAAATACACAGGATTTGAATTCTCTGTTTGTGCTATGCCATGCATCATGAAATTTGAATTTTTGCTTTCTGTGCAATCCATTTTATTCTCTAGGAAACATCAGAGGGGAAAATCAAAGTTTTTGAAAAGGCTTTATCTAGGTTTCCAGGTTTTTCCACTTTGGTTTTAAAAGCAGAGTCAGAGAGCGGCATGAGGTTTATTTCACTCATAATTTTCATTTCTTTGCAAATTCTCACCAATTACAAATATTTTAAATTTAAAATTTAAACAACATTGCTAGTAACGAGACAAGTAGATGTTGCTTGAGTTCATTTTTCTGGTTTTCCTATAAATTAATTTTTAAAGGCAGTCCAGGTCCTCTGTCTCAAACTTATTTTTTTAAAGCATCATTTTCCCCCTTTTCTGCAAACTTTCCCACAATACATAATTCTAAATGAAGTCTTAGATTCTCCACCTGGAATTGAAAAGGTAAAGTTTCCATATGTCAACACCAATTGGAACTAATACAAGTCAAAACAAAAAGGTACTATTCCATTTAATGCAGAAGTATATCAGCCTAAGCCCACCAGCCAGTTCCTATTTCCCCTTCAGTGCCTAGGAAATGAAAGATGTTTGCTATTTAACACGTCCGACAATTTCGATTTTCTTGGGAAAAGACATTTTTCATACATGCAAACACTTTGCTCACTTAAAATAAACTCAGCAATGTTCCTCTTTAATTTTTTCCTTTTATCAAAATACATCCTAGCTTGCTTTTAGCATGCATTCCTATAATAACCAGTAGGAATAATCCAATGCTTTGGGCATGATCTTTGTCTTTGATGAAGCTGATATATTTAAATCCAAGTCCCTGGGGCATGGCAGACAAACACTTCACAACTGTGACACACCCTCCATCCAAAATGTTCCCTCTTACTCCCTGGTCACTTTTGTCATGGAAAGTTTTGAACTGGTGAGAGGTTCTGCGGGAAATAAGGACTCAGGAGGGGGTGTGACCTTGAGAGTCCAGCTGGCGACACAGGAGCCCTGGCTTCTTGTTGGAGGCACTGTGTGTTTAAAAACACCAGTTCACCCTGGGAGATGGGTCTGTATAGTTGCAGTAATGACTGCGTTTTCCAACAAGTTCGACATGTGGATTTGGAGATTGCCACCAGCGTCTTTTTAATAACCATTTTCAGATGATTTTTTTTCACTTGTTGGTAGTTTGTCATTGAGCTCCAGAGCCCATAGAATATATATAGACCTTCTATGGGGTCCCGGGAGTGCTAGGCTCGGAACATTGGATTAGCTAGTGCTACCTTCACTCCATGCGGAATGAGAAGGCTGTGTACACATGCAAAGAAAAATGAGCCTGGAACTTGGATATGCCCTGCCTGAGGTCAAAACTCTTGCACTCAGTCACCTGATCTGAGGCTGGAAGTCATAGTAATCATTTAGGGCACTGCTAATCTCCTTTAGTCAGTACCCTAAAACTGACTGGACTCTGTGGTGGGCATCTACCTCTGGCCTTGAAGTCTGTGCTGGAAAATTGGGTTTTGTGGCATTGAACATCCTGTTCCCTGTGGCTTAGGTAAGGGACAGCTGAAGGTTAAAGAGAGTGGAGGGGCTTTCTGTCCAGTTAAGCAGAAGTAAACCATCTGGAACTCAATTGGAGCATCCTTTTCTTTAAAAGGACATTTTGGTCCCTGGAGAGAACTTCCTTACAAACTCATTGTTTACAAACCAGATGGACACTGCCAGTTTCAAAGGCACATTGTGTGCATGCAAAAGAAATACAAATATTTGTGCATATTGTCTTCTGTTTTCAGCACTGGTCCCAGACTCTGACAAACTTCATCGTCCTGTGTGATACGGCAGGCTCCATTTTTATCTCCTCAGCTGGAAAATTCAAAGGGAATTTTTTTCACCTTGCTGTAGACACAAAGATTCCCAACCTAGAAAGAACAGGGCCAAAGGCTGTGTGCAATAGTCTGTTTGAAGTAACTGGCTCCTGTCAAGCCAGCTTTACAACTTGGAAATCCCCAGGGAGCGCAAGGAAATAGATACTTCACAGAGTCCCACTTACCCCAGATAGTGTTGGTGAAGGACTAGTGGCTTTGGATCCATGTCCCACGGTGCTGATCACCGGCCATTGTCAGGGAAACCAGGTAGATGACACCATCTCCAGTCTGGTACCCTCTGTTCCCTGGCACCTGCAGATTCTCTTGAGACCTTTTAATCCTGCTTTTCCTTCTTGCAGGCTTGCCCTTAATAAGTCATGTTCATTTTGATAAGTCTAGAAATGTCTTTCTCTCTCTCTTTTTTAAAAATACATTTTTCTTGGGTGGAGAGTTATAGAATTGATATTTTCTTTCACTAACTTTTTTTTTTCAGTCTGTTTTTTACTTCACTGTTTCTCATGAGTGTTGGTCCTGCCCTTTATCTCTCTCCTTCCTTGTACATCGTTTTTTTCTTGTTTGTTTACAATTCAATTTTCGGCAGTGTTGTGAGCCTGGGTCTAGTCCCCCATCCCGCTACTTGGGATCGTCGAACATTCTGAATTTATGGCTGTAGGCTTTTCATCTTATTTGAAAAATTTGAAAAATGATTTGGCCCCACCCTGGTTTCTATTTCCAGCTGCACCAGCCCCACTGCTACTGACAGTATCTGTTTCAGTCTGTTTCCTGTGCGATCTCACGGGGCATCTTCCGGTTCAGGAAACTCTCTCTTTCTTCCAGTTTTTACAATCTGCTCATCTCATCCATCCTTCCAGTTCTCAGATCTACACCTTTGGATTTCCCTCCATGGTCCCCGCTTGAATCTTCCCACAGACTTTTTGAACATATGGACAGGCCAGCCTTTTTGTTGGTCAGTTTTACCCTCTGCGCCGTTCCCGCATGTGATTCTTACTCTTCATAGCATGTCCATTTTCCTGCTTCTTTGTACGACTGCCGTTTGTTGTTGTTGTTTTGATTAGAGTCTCTCATGGTGGGTTATACCTCACAAATTGTGGCCATATATGCTTCTATACAGGTTGCTGAGTGGTTTCAGATAAGATCGGGTGTATTCAGGGTGGTGTGGCTGTAGAGTCCCAAGGGTGTTAGGATCAGTTCATTTACTCAGTGGGGTTCTATAAACCTCCGTTCCACCTATCCGAGATGGGGTCCAAGTATCCCTATCTCCAGGGTTTACGTATCCCCACTACTGAGATAATAGCCACTGGATCACCTGCTAACCTGGGAACCGAGAAGTTTCTTCCCCCTGGCTGGTGAGAACTAGGGATGTTTTTGAGGTGCTTAACTCAGGCTTCTCTCTCTGGCTGTGCTGTTCCTCTTTCCTCCCTCGTGTTACTTTGTAAAGACTTGGCCAAAGCCCCGGCAAGACCCTCTGAAGATTCCCAGACCGTACTTTCTGCAACTCCATCCTGCAAACTCTGACTTCCTTGCTCTCTCTGGACCATAAGCTCTGTGGTTTCCACATTGAGGACCGGGGTACTGCCGGGCTCTTTGTCTTCTGCCACAGCTTGCAGACTGTAGGCAATGAAATGGGCCCAACCTAGCTCTGCCGTTGCTCTTATCATAGGATCCTAGCCTATGCTTCTATAGTTTCTTACGTGTCACTTGTTCATGGGTAGGGAAAGCCCATGTTTTAATGGTATCTTAGTCATAGGCAGAGCTGTGGTCACTGCTGAAAAATAATAATAAAAAAATATGCTGAGTTGGGGATGTTGTTTACTTTTTAGAGTTCTGGCAGCATGCATGCATGAACCCCTAGCTTTAATCCCTAGCTTGAATCAAACCAGCATTGGTGGCACAGACCAGCAATCTCATCACTCTGAAGTCGAAGTAGGAGGATCCGAAGTTCAAGGTCATCCTCAGCTAGTAATGAGTTGGAGGATATTCTGTCATTAAAAAAAAAAAACAAAGAATTATGCTTTGTTTTTCTAGAAAAAAAATAAATCCAGTTCAGAAACTAATAATGTGCTTGGCTGCCAAGAAAAAAATGATACTAAGTAGTGTGTTCCTCTGTGTTGAGAGAAAAATAAAGACAAGCCCCAAAGTAAAATAAATAAATGAATGGACAAATCTTGCTTTAATTTAAAGTGGAACAAAATGAGTGCTTTTTCCTCTGTACTTGAATCAGGTTGATTGTAGATAAATTAGGACTTTGATATCATCGGCCAAGCATTCATACAGGCTCGGGAACATACGTAAAGTGTTCCAGGGAGAGATTTGTGGGTGTGCTCAGAGTGCCCTGGCTAGTTTCCCTCGCGGTGAATGAAAAGAGAAGTATATTTATTTTTATAGTAATATTTCCTTAGAGTGATTGTGCAGCAGTAGAACAGAGTAGATTGTGCACAGTACAAAGCAGAAGCAAACAGTTGTGTTCCGGGTACAGAGCGTGATATCAAACGACAGAAGTTCTCTGTGGCAGGCGAGAAGCTGAGTGCTGGTTCCTGTTTCCTGCTTTGTTGTTTTGAGTGTGATTGATGCCACGGTCTTCGCTGGAGAGACCTCAGAACTAAGAAAGCAGTTAAAAAGGAAAAGACACTAGCATGGAAAATAGTTTTGGTTTTACCTCCTAGCTTTCGGCTGTGTAGAGAATCAAAGCCCAGGCCGTAGCTCCCAGCTTTGCGCTTCGGAAATATCCACTGAGGCTTATAATTGAGTTGTTATAATATTAATGTACACATATATTAAAATTTTCACTGATTATTTGATTATTTCATAGGGTGTGCTTTGATCAGATTGATCCCCAACTCCTCCCTGTTTCTCCTTCCTAACACACCCTCTATGTACCCCTCAATGTCACATCCTCTCTTTGAAAAGAGAACATTTCCAGACCATTGATTTCAATGCATGCTGTCTGTACATATACTTATGGATATGGGACAGCCACTGGGATTGATAAACAAACAAAGAAACAAACAAACAAACTGACTTTCCTTCCCCTAGATGTCATCAAATGTCCACAACTCCTCACTTAGGGGCTGGACTTCATGGGACCCCATTTCATTTCATGATAGAGTATTGCCTGGCTTGATCTTATGAAGGTCTTGCGCAGGTAAACCACAGCTACTATAAACTGAGTGCAATGGTCTTGTCATATCCAGAAGACAATTTTTTAAATTCTAGTCCTCCCCAGCCCCTTGCCCTTCCAATGTTTCTGCCCCCTCTTTTAAGGCATTGAGATGAGGGTGTGGTACCCTCTCTTTGGTCTTTAAGGCATTGATATGAGGGTGTAATACAGATGCATCATCATTTGTGACTGTGTCCTTCGCTGACCCTTACACTTTTTACTTTGGCCAGTAATGTTTCTGGGCTAACCACGACGGACTGCATCAATAAGTTTCTCTGATGAAGTCTGAGAGCTGCACTAATCTATGAATAGAGAGAGAGGAATTTAGGGTACAGTTTAATACTAGGCCCATTGAGCTAAATTAGCGGGTTCATCCCTGGACCTGTGAGTGCCAAAATGATGTGTTATTGGCCAGGTTTGCAGTACCAGGTATGTGTTCCCGTCCTTTAGAGTAGGCTTTAAATTCAATAAGGAAGTGGTTTATTACTCCAATAACATTTGTTCCACAATTATAGCATAGACACAGGTTGTCATGCTGGTGATCTTTAGAATTCCCAGAGTTCACAGATGGGTAAGACTGTGGGTGATCCCTGCCACCCCACCCTCACAGTCAGCACACCACCGTCCTAAGTATGTTTTGATCCATTTCAGAGGGGAACAAATGCTGAGTGAGGCTATGAGAGTAAGTGCTGAGGGAGACTCTAGCACCCCATGTAAGGCTGTGTATCCACCAGGGCAGTGGCATTCAGCCTGCCTACAGCTTCCAGTAGCATGCCTACATTTCCTCCGGCACTGGTGCGTTTTGAGCTGTCTCGGTCCTTACATCACAGAGAGTACGCTAGGTCCAGTCAGGCAGGACAGGTGGGGTATGGAAGCCCTGGGAGGTCAAATGGGTTAGATTGTTCTGTGCCTGTTGGGATGTCAGGTCAAGCACCACGTGTCCTGATGGCATCTCCCCATGATCTCACCAGGAGTGCTTTTTATTTCCTTTCAAGTTTTCACATCACATTTGACCTATGTTCCTGCCACAAATGCTTTAAAAATAGCAGAAGTTCCTGGCCAGCCAGGACTACATAGTGAGACTGTCTCTAAATAAAGAAATAAGTAAAAATAGTAGCATGTACACCATCTCCAAGGGATCCTGATTTTCTGCTGTACCCGAGAGAGCTAGTGTGTTATGCCAGCGGAGTCACTAAAGTGTGGAGTCTCCATACTGGCAGGTACTGGAGGTCTCCCAGCATGCCTCATGATGCTCATTGATGTCGTTGCTTCTTCTTCATCTGATGATGTCTCTCTTAGTTCCGTCTTCTCCTTTCTTCTTCCAGCTCTGCCTTTTGCTTTGAAGAATTCTTTATTTTTGGTGGCACATTCCAGCCTGTGAGCAAGGTTTGTTCTTTTCTCAGAGGTCCCCTTATGTTTCACAGACAATGGTAATTTTCAGGATGTCTCTCTCTCTCCCTAGGAGAGAGTTCTGGACTTGGACAGAGTAGCCTCCCACCCCTACTTCCCTATGGCTTATGTTCAGCATATTTCTATTGCTGGAAAGGTAACTTACACGTATTTATGAGCTTTAATACATCCCATGACACAAAATCTTGCTATGGCATCCCCCAGGCAGGCTGGCAGGTTGTGAGCTTTGCCTGATGGGTACAGCTCGGGACTCAGTGGATAAAGGTACTTGCCACCATAACTGATGAACAGGATTTGATCCCTGGGACATGGTGGAAGGAGAGAATTCACTCCTGAAATTTGTGTTCTGACCTCCATATGTGCTTTGTAGCACATCCATGCCCTTCTCCCCATATCAATAAATAAAATGTAATAAAAACATTTTTAAAGGCATAGCTTACTGGGCTTGTGAATGTGGCCCAAGTGAAGGAGTACCTGCCAGACTTCACAAAGTTCCCTCCCCAGCCCTGTCATGAATGAATAAGTAAATACATGCAACTTATTTACAGCACAGCTGGCTGATTTTAGGACTCAGTAAGATCATGACCATGCCACTTGTATAGCGAGGCTTGGGTAGCAGGGAGGATGCAGTGTGCCTTCCACTTAGCTTTCTTGGAATTAACTGTTTTCTGACATTCTTACCTCCCTGATGGTCACTGCTGGACTTCCAGAGATTCAGAATCAGGTCATGCCTGGCCTTGTTCATGTGCTCTGAACTGCTTAATCCGTGTACTGTGTGGTACGAACACAGTCGATTGATTCTGTGGGTACTGTAGGCAGCTATGATGAAAACCCTGCTGGACATACGATCTGGGTTTGGTTTGGCCACTGTTCCCTTTAGCCAACTAATTTTTCAATAACAATGTATATTGTTAGCATTTGCAGACTAGCCAGTGTACTCAGGACCCTTTATAGGCTTCACTATGCTTTGAAAAACAAGTACACAAGAATTATTTCTTAGGACATTTCCGATGTAAAGAAGCGATGTTAGAGACAGGTATAACCATCAGACCATGCCTCTGACCTCAGACTGAGTTCAGCGTACAATGCTGAGCATTGCAGGTACCTCGGGCTCCTCTGGAGTGAGGCAGCTCCCCAGAACTGGGGGACTCCTTCTCTCAAACCAACCCTCAGCAGCCGCACTGCTTCTTATCCCAGCTGTGCTGTGGATCCAGGTCCTTGGGTCTTCTGGCAGCAGGTCATACAAGAAGGTTGGAGGTGTGTAAGATCTTTGCGGATTCTTTTCCTTCTCTGTCCCATCTCCTCCCTGACACTGCTGGGGTTGGACCATAGAGAGCGATAGAGCAACTCTCCGCCATCTTCTCTCATCAGATGACTGAACTTCTACTACATTTGTATATTGTGGGAAGTGAATTCAGGGCCTAGCAGACGCCACCATTTTGTTACAGTCCTTGCACGTAATATGGATTTTTCAGACAAGTCTTCAGAATAAATGGTACTCTTTCTGTTATTGTTATGCTCAGATCCATAAAGTCCCCCAGAAGCCAACAAGGAAACCGAGTCCTATATGTAAAAGCAAAGAGCTTTTATTTTATGCAAGTTTGCAAACTCAGTCTCTCCACATGTCCAACGTATTTGAATAAACGGAGAGCCTTGAGCTCAGTTAGAGTTGAGTTTTTAAAGTAGTAAAGATGGATGTGAGGGATTTTAAGGTTCAGGACCCCTGGTTGGCTGCATTTGTCTAGGGGTGTCCAGGTGAGTGTGTGTGTGCTGGCAGGTGATCCTATCTACAGCAGTTGGCACCTTAGGCATTTCCTTTGGATGGTTTGTTCTTGGGTGGTGCTCAGGTAATCTTAGTTTATGGTCCTTCCTGCAACAAGGTATTGCTTCAGGGGAAACTACTGAGACTCAGGCCTCTATGAAATTTATCGATGGTTGAGTCCTACACTGGCAGATGATAATGGTTGGAAGTAAAGAACTTCCTTTGGGTGGTCTGTTTCTATTTAGCTTATCATGGCTGGTTCCTACAGTTTATATATGTAAAGATAAAAAGCCTCAGGATTAATTTTTCAGATAGTTTGCCGGCCATGGCCTGGATGCAGCTGTATTCTCTAGCGTGGGTGAGTCACAGCTTCCCATGGTGGAGGTGGGGGAGCCCACTTCCCCTTGGGTAAGGGAGAGCCTTGATCTTATCACGGGGTGGCTGTACTGCAGAGGCGAACCTGAGAAGAAAGGCCACAGGTACGAGGGCCACCTGTTTGTCTTCTGTATCTCATCTGTCCTCTACTTGGGGACTTTTGGTCAGGAAGCCCTCTTCAGTTAGGTGGTGTCGTTTCAGATGAGATGACTGTAGACAGAATGTGGCCTATACGCCCCTCCTGGCCCACCTTCCGTGCTGGGAAGCCTGCTCACAGGCACAAGCTATACATACGGAATGCGAAGGACTTTGGAGCTTTTCCTGGAAGAAAACGAAAAGGAAGAAAAGGAAGCATTTAAAACACAAATATAATTTTTGTAATACTTTAAATGGACTTTACTGGAAATGCACAAACAAACATGAAAAACCTTGATCCCTGTATAAATTTCTCACGTCCTCATTAATCTTTAAAGCTCACAGCAACTTTCTGGCGAAGTACATGGCTTTCTCCAGTTAATCTTTGACACTTCTTGGGAGTTTCTTCTTCGGTTTGAAAAGGAAATACATTCCTGAGGAAAATAAGAATGAAAAGCACGGTTTGCATGCCCGCCCACCCATGTGCTGTCTTTGGCCCTAGACATGTGCTGTCTTCTGTGCCCGTCTCTCCAGCTCCTCTCCAGCTGGTGACTTTTGGGCCCTTCGTCACCCTATGCTCGGCTAACTTTTTCCAATCTCTCCCCTTCTCCACCAACTCAGCATGCCACTTGGAAGCATCTGCAGAGCAGCAGGACACTGCAGCCCTCAAGTGTCCTCCTCCCATGGTTGCCTATCAGCAGCTTGGTCCTTATGGTCTCTATTAGGGTTTTACTGCCCACTCAAGAGCTTCATGTCTTGTTATTGTGGGGCCCTTTTCAAAGCCTGAGATATTCTGTTGTGAGTGAGTACTGAGGTCAAGCTTAACCCTCCACATTCCAGAAGCTTCTTTGAATTTCTGCCAAAGTTACACAATGTTTGTCTTATACTGGAGTAAAGGTTCAGGCTGATCGCCTAGGGGGTGAAAGCGGTGATGTAGTAACACACCGCTCAAGAGCTGGTGCTCGCTCACGGGGACTCTTCATACCTGGGAACTAAGTTCAACTGCGGATGTGATGAAGCAATTCTTTCTCTACTTTATTTATTTATTAAAGATTTCTGCCTTCTCCCCTCCACCGCCTCCCACATCCCTCCCCCTCCCCCAATCAAGTCCCCCTCCCTCATCAGCCCGAAGAGCAGTCCGGGTTCCTTGCCTTGTGGGAAGTCCAAGGGCCTCCCACCTCCTTCCAGGTCTAGTAAGGTAAGCATCCAAACTGCCTAGGCTCCCACAAAGCCAATACGTGCATGCAGTAGGATCAAAACCCAGTGTCATTGATCTTGACATCTTAGCTGTCCTCATTGTCCGTTATGTTTAGCGAGTCCGGTTTTATCCCAT
Organism: Neodon shergylaensis; assembly: GCA_025134845.1. Lineage (NCBI taxonomy): Eukaryota > Metazoa > Chordata > Mammalia > Rodentia > Cricetidae > Neodon > Neodon shergylaensis. The sequence goes on along the minus strand of JABTXL010001975.1, from coordinate 495,132 downwards.
GCTTTTTCAGACCCAGTCCAGCTGGCCTTGGTGAGTTCCCGATAGATCATCCCCAATGTCTCAGTACGTGGGTGCACCCCTCGCGGTCCTGAGTTCCATGCTCGTGCTCTCTCTCCTTCTGCTTCTGATTTGGACCTTGGGATTTCAGTCTGGTGTTCTAATTTGGGTCTCTGTCTCTGTCTGCTTTCATTGCCCGATGAAAGTTAATCTCCAGGAGGATGACTATATGTCTTTCTTTGGGTTCACCTTTTTAACCCACCTGCCACTCCAGTAGGTCCCGTGGGATAGCGGGGATAGGGAAGCCACCTGACCCTAACAGAAACAAATGCCCTGCTGGGAATGAGCCTCAGGACTGGGCAGTACTTTTGCTATGCAGGGAGGCTTCATGCTGCTCTCATTTGCATAATGAAGAGCCCTGGTTGTCGCGCACAGGGACAGAGTTAAGTCACTCTTGATCCTCAATTCCCGGCTGTGTTTAGGTGACAGTGAAATGGTATACTTAGCTCTACACAGTCTTTTCCTTTAAACATTTCATAATGTTCCTCGTGGACCAGTGTCCTGCGCACGCTTTGTAACTATTAGGCTTCGTAAATTGGGGAAACGGCTTCAGCAAATAGGAGCTGGGCCAGCCATCATTGCTTCTAGTTTCCAGACCTCCAGCTAGAGAGATTGTGAAGATTATAAGTTTGCTCTCCTTATGTCTTTTACTTTCTAATTTTTTTTCCTGGACTAGGTTCAGCTCTGCAGTCCAGGTGGGCCTGGAACTTGCCATGTAGCTCGCACTGGTCTTAAGCTCAAGACCCGCCTTCCTCAGTTCCCGAATGCTGGGATTATAGATGTCGGCCACATTCTGAATGCATCCTCTCTTCTCTCTCTCTTTCTAAGTGTTTGGATGGGAGACAGGAGGAAGAGTTCAGTGATCTCCAAGTTTAAATGCATCTGAGATGGAAAATTGTCTGGCCCTCATTTGTAAAACGTGGAGTCACCATTTCTCTTTTAAGAATGCTGTTCCTTAGTTTCTGCAGGGTTTCCCTCAAGGACTCTGATCCCAACCCCTCACACCGAAACTCACAGATGCTGAAGTTGCTTCTGTGTATATGAAATCGTTCCTAGGAGACACATAACAATAGCTAAGGCAATATGGAGTAACCTCAGGTAAACACTTTGTTCTGAAAAAATACATTAACACAGTGTCTTCCAGTAGGCACCAGGCATGTCTGCTTGTGTGTACGGTATAGATTTACCTAAATTCTGCTAATGATTCATTTTAGGCACAGTAGTGCCCCCCCCCCCAGATGTGCACATCCAGGCCCGCAGCTGCTGTGAGTATCTTGGTTTGGGTAGCAGAGAGAAGGAAGGTGTTATTGTGTTAGCTATCCGTAGCAAGATTGTTTGGATGTCCCAGTGAGGCCAGTGTAAAACCACTACACAGTGGTCCTCACAGCACAGAAGACAAGAACGGGGAGATACTAGTCCAAAGAGAGACCATGGGGTGCACATTAGAGAACAGGGGTATCCTTTGGAAGAGGGGAGATACACAGAAACTCTGCCTGAGCATCTGGAACCCTTTGTGCCTCTTGAATTCACACATCTGTTGGGACTGTGGCCTATAGAACTGCAGGCAGGTCTTTTGAATAGTTTGGCTGCTAAGTTGGTGAGCGTCAGGTATGACCGCAAGGAAGACTAGTGGTAAATATTGACGAGCTTCTCTGGGGATTCAAGTCCAGCAGCGCTCTCTCTCCCTGTAGCATGGGGCAGCCTCAGGAGCGCCAGAAGATGGGGCTTGCCGTTTTCAGAGTGTACTTTGCAGTTTCTGTATTGCTGTCCAAGAAGGAAAGTATCCATATGGAGAGGTCCCAAGCAATTCTGACCCGAGCAACATTTTGCTAACTTAATACAGGAAAGTAGTTTTACCAAGCCTTCCATGTGAACAAGAGCGGTTTTGTGTTTTCGGTTGAGCCTTGTGGACCCTATGACCTAGTCATGTGGGGCTCATGTCCTCTTTGTTAAGAGTGCTGATGAGACCTTTGGCTTCGGAGTACAGGAAGTGTCCAGCCTTCTGCCCTGTGTGAGCAACCAGCTACTTAATAACCAGGATTGATTTTGTGCCATCCATTAGGTAAACAAAGTTGGGTTTAGCAGAAGTAGGTATTGGGGCTTTTACCTCTGAGCTATAACTCCTCTCATGCCTAATTGTGTAGAATTGTGTAGACAGAACAGACCAGCCTAGTTGAAGATGCAGGGACCTCAGAGAACTGCAGAGAACAGAAAGGTGTTCCCCCAAAGCAGTTGCTCCCCACCAGATTGGACACGTACCACCATGGTAAATTAAGGCGTGATAAATGGAAGCACAGGAGATGGCCTCTGCAGAGTGGGTTTGTGTATCTGGGAGGCTCACAAACTTTTGAATGCCACACAATGTACACCCAGCCATGTTCTCTGTGGTGCAGACCCTGAACTGTCCTCATTATCTGATTTGCATTTGAGTGTGCTTAATGCAAGACCTAATGGGCTGTGCATCTCATGTCATCTCATGCCAGGATTTAGCCCGGAGAAATACTTCCATGTACTGTGACGCTGGTTTCTGCTTTGCAGTCGGCTGGCGTACTTGGTGCATGGGTTGCTGCTGACTGAATGCCCTGCTTCTTAGAATCATACATTAAATATTGTAATGTACTGGGCATAGTGGGGATTGACACATCTTTTTATGAAGACCCTGCTTACAGCCTTGTCTCCTGGGGGCATCTAACTGTTCTCTCTTTTAATGTTGTTTAAATTGGGCCAAGTTTCCTTCTACCCTGAACAGACTTCCCAAATCCAAAGTTACTATGAGTAGATCTCCCCGGGTGGGGGGGGGGCAGCAGTAGCTCACTCTCCCTTTGCTTATTCAAGTGTTTCAGGAACACTCTGATTTGTTAGCACCCCTTCCCATGACCTTAAGTCCCACTGCCATCCAATGGGTGAGTGTATATGTGTGTGTATGTGTGTGTGCGCTCATGTATGTGTGCATGTGTGTAGATTCACACATACTGTTGGTGGTGATGTAGATTAGTTCTAGAGAACAGCATAGCTATTCCTCAATGGCCTACAATGGTGCCCTCTCTGGTCTAACATGTTACAAAATTGGAATAATGCAGGGAAGAAGAATAGCATATCCTAAGTGCCATGAACACCTGTTCAAGGATGTACAAATATTATGTCTCATCTCAGCTTAAAAAATAAATAAGAATAAAATAAGATAAAATTGGATTATCCTTTGACCCAGTCATCCTACTTTGGGGTGTACGTTCAAAACGTGGAAATCAGAGTATGCAAGAGACACATGCACCACCCTGTTCCTTAGGGCACCAGGAACCAAGGCATGTCACCAGTCATCTGCACATGAGTGGGTGAAGAAAATGTGCTGGACATGCATGATGTAATACTACTTAAAAAGGGTCCCGTTCTTTGCAGCATCAAGCAAGGGTGGACCCAGAGGAGGATGTGCTGTGTGAATCAAGTAAGGCATGGAGAGACATCCCCCTACTCATACTGTCTCACGTGCATGTGCATTTGAAATCCAAAACAGTGGTGCTCACAGCAGCCGAGAGCTGTGTGAAGACTAGCAGAAGCTGAGGGCCGAGGGAGAGATGGTGGACAAAACTGTTAGGGAGAAAGACCCTTCGTTACTATTAAGGTGACGGATATGTTAATTCTCTCGATCCTCTCATTCATTCCACATGGCACACATATATAATAGCATTGTATATTCCATAATTAATATAACATATTGGAGAAGTGGTGTGTGGGAGAGAGAGAGAGAGAGAGAGAGAGAGAGAGAGAGCTGAAGGAAGGAAGAGTCGTCTGGGCATGAAGTTCTCGGAGGTCTGAATAAGCAGAGAAAGAGCTAAAAGCTTGGGAAGTTTACAGGCGCCAAAGCCTCCATAGAAGCTGCAGTGATGATCTGTTCTGTAAAAATCCAGTCTTTTCTCTGTCAGGGTTGCTTTTGCATACATTAATTTTTTTCTATTAAAAATTTTCACTCAGTGATGCAATTGTTGCACCTTTGAGTGATGGTTACTTTTTTTTTCTTTCCCTGTGATGACCTTATTTGCCCTACCTGAACCCCAGGAAGCTCAATGTCGTACTGACAAGATTCTTTTTTTGATAAAAAAAAAATCTCTACAAAGTATTAGAGGTGATGTATTTTAGTAAGTGTCCCGATCTGAAGATTTCTCAGTGCAAATCTTTATGGAAATATCCCATTAACTTGTATAATTGTATAGAATATCTTGTCAGGTAAACATGTAAAACCGGCTGGGTTCTGAGCAGCTGGCTGAGCGTCCGTCCCCAAGCATGAAGAATTGTTGCTGATCGTTCTGCGGTTGACTTGTGTGTTGGGAGGGCGTCAGAAACTGAGGAATTAGGGCTCAGGACTTGGAGTTTGTTTATGAATCCGCCCTTCCAGGTGGTCTGGATCAAACCCACTCACAGTGCTGCTGCTGAACCCTGACTTTTATTTCCTTATACCGTGTGTTGATGTCACTTAGTTGAGAGTTTTGTTTTGCTCTTGCTCTACACAAAAGTTCTCTAAACTGTTGTGGTTTGTCTCAAGTTGCTGGCTACCTAAGACTTGCTCAGCCATCCGTCTGTAAAGGATAGATACACTTTTTCTTCTGGAGAAGTTGGGTGAATGCAAGGCACCCTGCTGGTCCAAATGTAACTTCCAGGCGGGATTATTCTTACTGGCTTGTAGATCTAAGGGAGCAAGTCATATCTGAGAGAGGGGATTTGGCAAGCTGTCAGGATGTCCTGGGGGCTGGACTGTGCCCCCAGACTGCTGAGTGTGTTCTCTGGCCATAGGAACCTGGACACTCGCTGTTGAGCCAGATTGCAATCTAGCACTTTGCAAGCAGAAGAAAGGCTCCTTTATGTGTGGCTGATTTGAAGCTCCCCTTTGTTTTGGTGTGCCCTGGCTGTTCTGTCTGCAGACTGTTCAGACCGGCTGTGGAAAGCCATCTGATACCCCCACCCTCCCATACATTTGATACTCAAGTGTCCTCCCGTGACATGTCACTCATATGGGCCTTTTTTCTATAACAGATGACCTAGCCAGCTCTCTTGGAGTGTCTTGGGAGACCCCCCAGACTGCTGGCCAGAGGTCAAAGAGTGCGGGCAGTGCCTGCTGCCCTCCTTTTCACAGGAGGACACGGGCTTGATCTGGGTGTGGCCCTTACTGGGAGTCAAGCCCTGAAGCAGGAAGGACACATTGTTCCAGGTACTTCCAGAGTACAGTTGGCCCCACGGAGACTGGTATTTTTTTTTATCAGCTTTGGGGTTCAGTTCTTCTACTAGGCAGGACTGTTGTGGCCAAGAGTACCCACTGTGGGTGGCACAGACAAGTTTGCTATCAGGTTATGTGTTCTCGGTGACAAGAAGAGGAGACAGTCAGCTGGGGGCCTTGCCTTGCCTTGATAAGAGTCTATCTTCCTAAATTTGTGGTCCAATCGTCGTTGTAAGGGGCCATGTTTTCGCAAAGGCCAGGTACACCACAGCAAAGTGTCATCCTTATTCTGCATAGGAGCCTGTTGTGGCAGAGGGTGATCTTTCTGTACAGCACACTTTCGGGTTGATAGACGTCACTGGAGAGTGTGACATAGACACCACTGCCCAGGGTGAAATATGGGGCTTGGGTACAGAAGGGGTAGCTTTAGGTTCCTGTTTCCCACCAGCAGACAGTAGTTACCTGTTCCGAGTGCCAAGTACTTGTGGGAAGGAAGTCTCCTGGGGTCATCTGCCCCAGGCACCATGCCTTGGTAGAGCCTAACATCCGACTTCCACTCATCCTGTGCTGTAGAGACACGTCAGGTACTAAACCAGACTGAAGACATCCTAAGTCTGCAAGAGAATCTTTAAAATTGCAATCTAAAATAAAAACAACAGCACAAACTTGCAAAGCGGGGGAGAAGTCAGAGAGGGACTTGAGTTGAGGATAAACAATCTTTGAAAGGTGTGTGGGCAGGTGTGAGGGGGGCGGGAGGTTCAGAGCCTGGAGCTCCAACAGGGCTCCTTAGGGCTCCTTCTCCAGGCCTGACCTAGTGGTACAAGGAGTATTTTCTAAATACTTTTTATGAAAGCAACAAAACAAACACCCTACAATGTTTTATAATGCAGAAGAACCTAGAGAACATCGGTGAGACAATCCGGCTATAGACAAACACTGCTTATCTAGACTGGCTGGAAAATTGTTCTCTGAAATTCTTAGGACCAGAAGTTTTCAGACTTCTTTTCCCCCCAGACTTGGATGTTTATATAATGAATTGCCTTGAGCTAGGACAGAAGTCTAAGCACAGATGTCATTGTTACTTGTTTCTCTTGTGTGCCCCATGTGCACAGCACAAAGGTAATTTCATAGAATGTTCTCGGCATGCTTTCATTTTGATTGCCACATGCCACGTGAAACCCGGTAAGAACATTTCTCCTGTAGCATCAGGTCGACACACTCAAATCCATTTTGATGTTCTGATTAAGGTACCTAGTATGGGTGGGGAACAGGGAGAGGCAGAATGGGGTGGCCGGGAACTGGAGGAAGAAGGGAGTATAACTGACCTGAGGGCTGTCTAGAAGGCACAGAGCTTAAAGGTGCTTACCCCCCCCCCCCAGAGTGAAGACTTTAATTCACTACAGGGAGAGCCCCCAAGGTAGAGAGAATTGAATAGCATGAGTTGTTGTCTGACTTCCATACACAGTGAATAAATAACAAAATGTGATTAAAAATTTGAGACTAGCTGTTGGTCCAAGTATGTAAGATTTCAAACAGACTGCGTGATTAAGTTTGGTTATCGGCTGCACAGCACGGTGAGTGACGACAACTAATGTCTATTTTAAGCTTGCTGAGTAGATCTTACATGCCCCCCCCCACAGAGACAAAAAGACGTATGGTGGGGGAGACGGTAAATAATTTGATTTTATCATTGCACTGTGTATATCAAAATGTCACACTGTGACAATACATGTATATGGACAGTTATTAATCATTTAAAAATCTAAAACATAAACGATTTAAGGAATGTTCCTCAAGCCTCAGCCAGAGGGAAACCTATCCAGACGGAACTCAGATGTCTGCTGCCTCTGCTCTCTCCAGCCACAGATTGTATCTTTAGCCAGCCCGTCCAGAGGAAGCAGGTAGATATGGGTTAGAGTATACCTGTCCAGGACACATACCTGTCCAGGACACATGTGGCTGTAGCCGCCAATGCCCTCTGACTATGAGGGTCACTTCCGGATGGACCCCTTAGTACAGGCTGTGTTCCGCAGTGCCCACGGGGTAGCTCCTTCCTGGTGACTCATCTGCAGGGCATTGGTGTGTATATAAAAGCATCCCAGTCCCTCTGGGGAACCTTTAGATTCCAGACATAATGGGGCGCACACATAGACAGGGTCCTGGCTAGCTCTGTGACTCACCACTGAGGGACAGATGCTGAGCCCACGTGGATGAGCTCTGCAGCACTGCCGTCACGGGCCCAGTTCTCCCCAGTGTGTATTATCACTGGAGCTCTGGGATGAATGATTAGGATGACAGCAGAAGAAATGCTTCCAGCTGAAAATTCTAGTGGCCATACCTATTCCAGCACATTTTGGGAACACAGCTCCGGGGCAGTAAGACTGGATTTAGAAATCTAGCCCAGTGGCCATTCGTGGTGATTGGGACAACTAGAAACCCCAGAACATCAAGGCAATTCCTGCTCCTGTGTACAAGCCTTCAGCGCTATGTCACTGGGGAGGATGGAGAGGGGAAGCTGTCTGCACAGCAGGTCTGCAGTGAAGGCCAGAGGCCACCATGATTATGTTTCCAAACAGACGGTGAGCAAGCAAGGAAAGGCTGGGCACAGGTCTCTAGCCTAGGAAGGTGTGAGTGTGTGTGGCATTCTACCACAGGGGACTGGAGCTAGTAAGAGCACATTACAGATTTCCAGGTAGCTGACAGAGGGAGTTTTGAACACATTCACCATAAAGAAATGATTGCTTTTGAGACTATGGATAAGCTTTCTTCTCCCAATTTGATCATCATCAAATGTATACACAAATTGCAGTATTTATTATATTGTGCCTCATAGAATGAAGCCGTATTATAAGTCAGTCAAAGTGTTAAAATTAATAAAATAATGAACTGAGCTGAAGGTGACTGGCAAGGACGTAGCCCTCTGTGGCAGTCAATTGACCAGCATTGTTCTGTGGGTCCCAGGCACCATCCACAGCTCTGCTGTGTAGGTCCCAGCCACCATGCATGGCTCTGTTATGTAGGTCCCATGTATTCTGATGTGGTGGGAGGCCCCTCGCTGAGTCATTCCCTCAGAAGAATCCAGGAGAAGACATAGCTTGCCTTTCTGTTTTGGAGACGGTGTTGTGCTATGTAGCCCAGATTGGCTTTGAACTCACCATCCTTCAGCCTTGTCTCCTCAGGGCTACGATGACAGGTGGGAACCGTCACACCTGCCTTGTCTTTACGTTCCTGAGCGGTGACCTAAGACACCGAAACATAAACCACTTCTATTCCACTTACTTTCTCCAAGGAAGGGGAAACGTAGCTTTGCGAAGTTAAAGGCAAGAAGCCCAGATTAGCCCCATGCATTTCTCAGCATTCTCTCGAGTCAGATAACCTAAAATTTGAAGATGGGAGTTAATTTATCTGGGCCCTCTCTATGACTCCTCGCTGGGTGCGGTATTCGCCTTCTTGGACTCTCAGTGTCTTCCTCTTTGGAAGGACAACACTTCTCACGAGGACACAGTGAGGATGAAGTAGGAACCGAAAATCTGCAGTAGCCATCTTGGGGTTCCCTGCTCATGACCTCCAGTTTTAGAAGACGGCCACCAGCGAAAAGGGAAGGAAAGCGTCTCATGCGGTCCAGGACCATCGTTTGTTCTCCGCATGTCATCGATGGGCTCCACTTCTCTGGATGGCTGTCACTTCTCTTCCTTTACTGACGGAAGCTGGGATGTGACCTCAAGCTTAAATCACAAGCTGTCCTGTCACCCCACAAGTGGCATCAGCAGGAACTGCATCCTAGTAGCATGTCTCGATCCACATGTAACAGCCCTTCTTTTCCAGGGCCTGCCTCCACCGTGATGCGCTCTGTTTATTTACGACCCCAGAGTGATCATAATGGTGTAGCCTACCATGATTTAAGGCCCTCACAGGAAATATGTTACCAGGAGATACCACTCTGGTGGCATTTTTAGAAAGCCTTCTTGTTAAAAGAGATTGCATTTATGATGTCTAATTCTGCGCTGTGGTGAGAAGGGAGCACTTAGGGTGGTGTTATTGGGGTGGGTTGGAAGGGGTATGTTCAGTGAGGGACAGCAGCAAGCCTCAAAAAGCACCCCGTCGTCGCTGATCCCGGCTGCTCCCCTCTGTGTGTGAGAAAGTCCATTTCCCTCTGTCAGTCTTCTCATAAGGCAAAGGAGAGCGAGGGCCCTTGTTGTCATGAAGTCCTGAGACGTAAACTTGTAACTTGGAGGAAGCAGGATCTCCGGGGAGATTGTGGTATGGACTAACCATTCTCCCCTGTCACTGCACACCTGGGGTGCCCTGTGTTCTGGCTTCTCAGGCAGACATTGCCTTCATGCAGATCAGTGGGCAGCACCCATCAGATTTGATTGTAGACACTTGGAGTGCAAACACACATGGGGGAGCCCTGTTTTCACTCTTGGGAAGTAGAGCCTGCAGAGGTTAGGGGACCGTCACTAGGACAGGTCCCATGAAGGGTGTCTGACCCACTCTGTCTCTGTGCTGACTCCCTTGCTTCTCTGCCGCAAAAACCCAGAGGAAGCTCTAGCTGTCTCTGCTTGGGAAACCACTTCATCTTGCTCTGGGAAAGAACCTGGCATCATGTTAGAAAGCCCACAGAGCCCGGGCATGATAAGCAAGAATAGTAACTGTTGACACACGGTTCCTGGCAGCCTCAGGAGAGCGTGGTGTCAGATAATTGTACTCACGCTAGTTGAGCCAAATCTCCTAGAATATTACAGAAATGCAGAGACTCTTAGAAGGGAAATCGTGAAAGTGCTTCTGACAGAAAGGAAGAAAAGCAGCACTGAGGAATAAACACAGCACTTGAAGTGCTGGACCTACGGAAGGGGAGGAAGAGGCCTCCAGTCAGCTGAGTCCTGAATTAATGTGTGGTGTTGACATGGGTACAGTCACGTCTGTTCAGGACTTGAGAGCCTCAGACCCATGGAGAAAAGGGCAACACTTTCTCCCTGGGGTTCAGGCTCAGAGAGCAATGGCCAAGCCTTCCTATCTGATCCAAGTGTGGATGCTATGCATGCAGAAGAGGTCCTGCATCTTTTTCTCCTCCTGCAATGTTTATGGCCTGCAAACCGCTCCTACTGAGACTGCTTCTACCAAAACTAGCTAAGCCTGCCTCCTTGATCCAGCTGTGTGAGAAAGCCCTGTCTCCTTGTTTCTCTGTATGTAATAACCCTGCCTCCTTGATCTACCTGTATGTAATAATCCCGCGTCCTTATGTTTCTTTATGCAATAACACTGCCTCCCTGTTCTGCTGTGTGCAATAACCCCGTCTCCCTTGTTCAACTCTGTATAACAAACACACCAAGCTTCCACAGTGCCGTGGTTTCTCCAGTAGAGAACATAGCCCATCCAATCCCAGCTTTTCTCTTTGTCTGGGTCTCTTTGCTTTCTCACTAACTCTGGAGGTGGTGTAAGCACTCAGCAGACTCCTAGGAAGAAACTGTATTTGTTTTCTTACAGCATTATGCTGTGGTATTTCTTTCTGGATGCTGTGAATTTGTATTGCTCTCATTGGTTGATAAATAAAACTGCTTTGGCCTATGGCAAGTCAAGATTGAACCAGGCAGAAAATCCCAGCAGAGATGGGTCGAGTCCGGGAGATGCCAGCCAGCCGCCAAGAAAGCAAGAGAAAGAGAAAATGAGGTAACGCCATGGCCACGTGGCAATACATAGATCAACAGAGATGGGTTAATTAAAGTTGTAAAAGCTAATTAGTAAAAGCCTGAGACATTGACCAAACATTTATAAGTAATATTTAGCCACTGAGTGGTTATTTGGGAACTAGCAGGTGGGAGAGAAACCTCTGATTCCAGTATTAGGGGTTAAGCCCTGGAGGTTGTACAAGCTGAGGAAATTATAACCCCACTCCAAACTATATTCAGAAACATCCCCCCCCCCCCCGAGGGAGGAGGGCCTCATTCAGTTTGCAGGAAAGTTCTTCCTAATTCCCAAGGTAGTGGTGGAGCTGATCAGATATCTTGTTGGGTCAAACAAGTGTGATGTTGACATGAAAAAACTAAAATAAAATAAAATAAAAACAGAGAGAAGCTACTAAAACATCATAGAGATGGCCACAAAATTCTTTACAGAGGGACGGGGCATTTCCGTTCACTAGGGGTAAGGATGGCTTCATCACTAGCATTAAAAGGACTGGTTGGCCAGGAAAAATGTGTAGGACACCATTGTGGCTTGAATGTGAAATATCTTTCATAGCTTCACGTGTTTGAACACCTTAGCTGATAGCGCCATCTTTGGAACCTTTACTGGGTGGAGCCTCACTGGAGAAAGTGGTCTATTGTGGGGCAGGTCCTGGAGGCTCATCGCTCAGCTCCTTTGTCTGTCTGCCGTCCCTCTGGACCCAGACTCTGGACACAGTGTGTTCTGCCACCTCACGCACCTCACGCACCTCACGCTCCAGCCAGCTGACTTCCTTTCCCTGCTATCATGACCACACCCCTTTACAAACCATGAATCAAAATAAAAAAAAAAACTCTTCCTTTAGTTGTTTCTCTTCGGGTATTTGGTCAAAACAGGAGGAAGAGTAATGCTCTCCTTGTTCACGTTGTGGCGTGAAAATACGCATCAGATGGTTTGGACATTTTCTGTGTTTAAGGAAAATGCTCTGGACTCCCTTTGCAATAAAGGAAACAAGGAAACTAGGAAACACCACGAACAGTCCACTGGCACCAGATGCTTCCAGAGCGCGGCGCAGAGCCATCAGGCATGTTTAATGGTTCACAGATAGGAGACCATGCATCACGCCACGAGGGCAAGAGAAGAGTGTAGGGTGTGCAGGGAGGGAGGCAGGGAAGAGATCATCACTTGATAGAAAATTATTCACTAGGGAAAATACAGAGAAAGGTTTCTAGTTTATGTATAAGTGTTCCCACAGGGTAACTGGCCAGAAAGGGAACAAAGAAAAGTAAAGAGGATGTATGTGGATGAGCTCACGGGATGTGTAGATTGGGCATCCAAGCAATGTCTTGGCCCAGTCCCTGTGGACCCTAAGGAACGAGCGTGTTTCGAGAATTCCTCACTTCCTGATGAACAACCACATTGTGTTTGAAAGCTCACGGAGTTTGCAGACAGTCTTGATTTATGTATCACTTCACTCTCCTGGGCTGGACTGTTTCCTTGGAAACAGTCATTTATCCTATTTCTCCTGGGTGTTGAGTATCACCTTGGAATGCATAACTGTGTTCTTTAAGCAGTTCAGTCTGCCCTCTTCTTGGACTGGGAAACTTGGCCTCCTAGCCTGCTTCCCAAGAAGCTAAGGACCCTCATGTCTGCTCGATCTCTGGGACCTTGCATAGAGCTTTCTGGCTTCACTCTGGAGTATCCAGCTCTTCTCATTATTTTGTTTTGTTTTGTTCCTTGAGTTATGGTCTTGCCCTGTAGCTTAAGCTGGGCTCAGACTCAGTAGCATCCTGCATCCATTTCTCCATTGACTGTAGACGTGTGCTTTTATGCTCAGTTTTCCTATTCATCTTGGTGTATTGCTTTTATGGCACATGTATTAGAAAATAATTTAGGAATGTGGTTTTCTTCCCTATTTTTACTTACTTATTTTTAATTAGCATGTACAAATTTTTAACTATTCACGGGATAGCATCTTATGTTTCGATAATGAATATATCACGTTCAGAGATTGTATATGGATCTCCCCATTCACATATGACTTCTTTGTGGTGGGGAGTCCAGTCCATTCTCCTAGCATTTTTGAAGTATGTGTCGCCGTCATCCAGAGTCAAGCAGCTATGAAGTAGAAGATAGAATCCATTTCTCTTGTCTAATTGTAGCATAGCCCATATCTACCCAACTCTCCCTCCTCCAGCCTTCCCACCAGCTTGTGTCCGCCGCTCTCCACTCTGCCTTTCTGAGCTCCCCCACCTTTCTCAACTGGTGGTGTCCATTTTTCCTCTTCTCTCTCTCTGTGAGGTCAGCTTTTAAAGATTTTGCGTGAGATCAGAAAGTGCATTTCACGCTGATAGTTTAAACGGTGGTATTTTTAGTGCCTTTGGAAGGCTCTGTTCAGAGGAGCCATGGCAAGCTCCGTCTTTGACTGTGTCTGATTTCGTGTTGGATTCTGAATAAGTTAAACACACATGGGGCTGAAGGAACAGATGTTTGATGTGTGGTAGAAGGAAGCCCATCCTGGGTGTTACACAACACGTTTGGCTCGGGTTTTTGCTATGGCTCTTACCCATCCCATTTCAGTGCCGGGTTCTCACCTATGTGATTTTAAAGATATGTCGCTCCCGTAAATGTCTACGTAATGATTCATTTTCCAGAGTGCTGGTGTTGGGTGCTTCAATGCAAGACCTCTCAACCCAGGCTGATTCTGATGCCCAGGGGACATTTGGCAATTTCCACAGTTGGCTTCTGTAGTGAGAGGGGAGGGTACTCTTGTCTTTTAAATGCATGGGTGCTGCTCGGTGTCCTGTGGTATGCAGCCAACTGCTATCGGGCTCCCAGCTGCTGGGGAGGTCAAAGCAGAAACATGACAAGTTCAAAGCCAGCCTGGGTTATTTAGTGAAGCTCGGTCACAAAGTGAAACGTAGAAAGAGGGGCTGTATCTCAGCAGTGGAGTACCCGTCTACGATGCGTGAGGCCTGAGCTCATTGTATCCAGTACTGGGTATCAGTGGACATGGGGTGGCGGGGAAGGCAGAACTAACTACCTGGCTCAGCGTCAGCAGTGCTGAAGCTGTGGAACCTTCTAAAGCTATTACCTCTTATTCTGGGCTTCCGATTTCCCTGTTCGCCGAGGAATGAGAGCTTATAGCATTTAAATAATTTTCATAACGTCAATTTCTGCTTCTTTCTGGCTTTATCTCTTTATCTCTGCTTCTTTGTTTCTCTGTTTTCCTCTTTAAAAAGAAAAGCACACATGCCCATATAATACACTTATTTGCCCATCATCTGAAGGTAAATCCCATGAGAGGGTTTCTTACTCTAAATGCTGGGGCCCCTTTAGCTACTTACTTCACGAGACTCTGTAAAGCCAGAGATCACAGACAAGGTTGAAAGAGAGCAAAGGCAGTTTTATTGGGCAGCACATGAAAGTTGTAATTTGGGAGCCCAATCTCAAGAAAACCAAACCAGCATTCACTTAGAAATCGTAGATATGGGCTTCATCAGGTCTGCAGGTGGACCCGGATGCTGGTCGGATGGTTGTTCCTTCTGTGGATCTATGAGAGCTCAGCATCCAGGATGAACTGAACTTGACAGCTGTTCTCCCATCCTGCACTGGGTCGTCAGACTCTGGAAGGTTGCTCCCTGTGATGTGAATTCCATTTCTGACATGTCTAATGGTAGTCTCTCTCATGTCTGTAAATTCCCATGATCTAACAATGGCTTATTGTGAGTATTTACCCCCTCACAATTCTGAAGGCATTTGGATTTTATCTTTTTGAATTTTTATTTTTTTTTGTCTCAAAGACTTGTTCTGTTTGCTTAAGAAGGCCTATGCATCACCCTCTCAGTGAGCCAAAGCATGAATGTGTTTCAGGGTGCTTGGGAGGCCTCAGGGGATGGTTTGCATGGTGGACTCATTTCTGTGGGCTTTTCCTTTTCTTAAGTGCATCTTCTGTGGGTCTTATAGATTTCCCCCTCCCTTCTTTAACCTTTAAATTTGCATGGGCACCATGCACTTTGCAGGTTGTAAAATGCATCTGCCTGCTTATAAAACAGGACACGTTCAGGTGTGCTTGGCCAACTGCATTTTTGTTGGTTTAACAAATGCATCCACTTTAATGGTTATTAAATGTACAACTTCACCCTGGATGTCTTAGCAGAAAATAGAAGATACAGAGATCAGAAGCCCCTGTGATGTCTATAAAAGACCCTGCTTTTACAAGGAATGTGATGAGATAGGATGAAGAAAAGACACTAGCCACGTAGCCATACTTCTATGATTATGTTGACACTGTACCTGTGTGCTTTATACCACTGAAATCTGTGAGCAACTGTAGTCTTTCTCATAAACAATATGCTATCTAGCTTTTGTTTTAATTCCGTACCAGAAGTCAAATGTAAGCTGGAACTAGTGGTTCATTTGTGGTGTTTCTGACTTTACTAGTTAAAATGGAATGCTTTCTTTAAAGGCAATATTGGGGAGAAGTTACCCACAAAGCAGCCTGGAAGGTGAAGCCCGGCATGACTGATGGAGGAGGGTCATACTTTCATTGGTTAATAAAGAAACTGCTTGGCCTGATAGCTCAGAACATAGGTGGGTGGAGTAGACAGAACAGAATGCTGGGAAGAAGGAAAGTGAGGCACACGCCATAGCTCTCCTCTCCAAGATGGACGCAGGTTAAGATCCTTCCGGTAGCCGGGCGGTGGTGGCGCACGCCTTTAATCCCAGCACTCGGGAGGCAGAGGCAGGCAGATCTCTGTGAGTTCGAGGCCAGCCTGGTCTACAGGAGCTGGTTCCAGGACAGGCTCCAAAGCCACAGAGAAACCCTGTCTCGAAAAACCAAAAAAAAAAAAAAAAAAAAAAGATCCTTCCGGTAAGCCACCACCTCGTGGTGCTGCATTCATTAATAGAAATGGGTTAACCAAGATGTGAGAGTTAGCCAATAAGAGGCTGAAACTAATGGGCCAAGCAGTGTTTAAATGAATAAAATTTGTGTGTAATTATTTCGGGTGTAAAGCTAGCCATGCGGGCGGCCGGGCGCCGGGAATGCAGCCCGCCGCTCCTTCTACACGTGACTGTGGCCCTACTTAATTTCACAGTGCCAGGAGAGGGAAAAGTGTGCAGGATAGAAGTGAAGAGCTGTGGAGTGTCTGGTGTGAAGGGGCAGGCTTTCCGGATGACTGAACTAGCTCAGACTCTTACAGATTGGGAAACTGAGGCATTGGGAGCCCAGGGCCTGCTCGGAATGGGTCAGCAGCTCAGATGAGAATGTGTACACACCTGGACATTGTGACCTTAAGTGAAAGCATGGGCCAGATGGGAGGCATCATTAGCAGTAGTTGATCACTCCAAAGTCAGACGCTTCATAGGTTTATAAATATATAAGCCTGCAGAAGGACTGTGTGAGAATACCTGCCACACAGAACACAAATCTGTGGCTTCATCCTGCAATGAGGCGTGATTTCTCTTAGGAAGGAGCCTTGCTCCTACCTACCACTCAGCCTAAACCCAGGAGAAAGGAGAGATTTCCAACTCAGTAAGAACACGGCCAGGAGGAAGTGCCTGGAGTCAGAGGTCACAGCAGAGAACCGTCTTTCCATAGCCACAGCTCAGATGGTTCTGGATATGTGTGGTCCCGGGAATCATGGCTAATCTCTTAGTCTGCTCAGTCGATAGCGCACCTGTACCAGTTTAGAGCCCGAAGTGTCTTTTGGCCTTGGATGAGGCCCCTCTAATTGTGTACAAATGTGTAGGCATCTTGACAAATGGCCTAGAGGCTGCTGTTGTGTGCCTCTCAAACATGGCAGTGTTTGTTCCTGCTGCCCTGGTTTCTTCAGCAGGCATGACAAACGTGTATTCTCAGACCACGCCAGTCTCTGGCTGCACGAGTGTAGCATCTTCCAAAGTCTGATCTTGAGATATCCTTTCTTCAGGCCGCCAGATCAGATGAACTTTCAAGGTCAAACCTCCTTTGCCCTCGTGGAATCCAAGCAAACATGGACTTTTTCATTGGACTCCTCAGTCTCTTTAGGATCCACTTCTCTGTGAGAAGTGGGAATTTATGGGTAGGACCAAGAGAGGGTTTCCTGAGATGCAGGCTGGAGAGTACACTGTGTGGCGGCTCCCACAAGGTAGGAAGGGAGCTGTGTTTACTTTTTGTTTGTAATCCTTGCTAATACTAAGATGATGGAATCTCAGTTCTGGGAGAAACTACAATATACACCATCTAGACTAGCTCGTGTTGGCTACAGAGCAGAAATAAAAACACCGATCACTGGAGTCGCCAGAGTCCTCGCACAGAGGCTGTTTCTGAAGAATTGCTGTGCCTTTCGGGAGACTAAACAGTCTGATGCGTTCGAGTGCTGAGTAAGTCTCCGGGGAGAGGAATGCATGCGAGGAATGTTTGCAGAGATGACCCTCTATGTCCATGGGCGAGCCGCTGGGAATTAGAGTTTCCAAAAGCAAGAGGATGTGGCAATTCCACGCACACATTCCAGGACAGTTTCCCGTCTCCGTTCCCTTGGCACTGTTTCCGGGCAGAGTGCACAGCACTAGAGTCTCTCGCTTTCAGTGCCCACGGGGTATGGGTGGATACCATAGAACCCTAGGCTCACCTTCCAAATGTGGGCTGCTCACAACCCTGGCCTCAGTGTGAACCTGCCTTTGACCTTTCATCGCTGTAGTCTGGGGTTGTCTGTCCTCTTAAGACTCCCTAACCCTGTGCTCAAGGCTCACCTCTGCCAGCCACTCTATAGGAGGGACATTCCACCTCAGTTAAACGTCTCTAGAAATGCCCCACAGACGTCCAACGGTGTGTCTCCTAGGTCACTCGAAGCCCAGTCATGTTGGCATGAGTACAACATTTACTTCATTTTCACCCCCTCCCTTCTTCCAACTCCTCCTGTGCCCTCTCAAATTTATGACCTCCACTTCATTATTGTTACATTATACAAGAACACACACAAAACCCCAAAACAAACAAGAAAACCCAACGACAACACCACCACCCACCCAAACCCCAGCTGAACCATCTAGGGTTGCTCCTCTGCACAGGTACTTACGTATGACCACTTGAGATTGAGTAGCCTATCAGAGAGCTGACCACCAAAGAAACTGGGTGATTCTTTCTTTTTCAGCTGTCACCGATTGCCTGTAGCTCTTTATCTACAGATGGCACCTTGTATGACTTCCTCCGACCTCACTGGCATGTCCGCTGGTATAGTCATTACGCTGGTCTTGTTTAGAAGTCCACATAGTTGAACTGCAATGGTGCAGTTTCCTTGTCGCGTCTAGAAGGCTCTGCTTTGCAGCAGGTGTCTTGGTCCTCCGCCTTACAGTCTTCCACCTTCCCTTCTCCAATATCCCCTGAGCCTTATGTATATAAGGATCACCTTGCAGATCTATCATTTGGGGCCGACCACCCCACACTTACTTGCTCTGTTATTTGATGAGCTGTGAGTCTCCGTGATGGTCCCCATTTGTTGCGAGAAAAAGCTTCCTTGATTAGGAATGATTTATCCATGGGTATAAGGGCAAGTATTTAGAATAGTCAGAAATGATACTGGTCTAGAAAAGTACCAGTAGGTTATCCTCTAGTATCTATGGCCTCACCAGCCACTGGCAGTGGGTGAGTCTCAGGAATCACATCCATTGTCTTTCCTTAAGTGCTCTCTGAAACTCTTCTTGAGTTGGTAGTCTTGTTAGGCCCTTCATTAATCTTGATCTGAGAACTCAGCTAGGGGAGGGGCTGGTTATCATCCGCTGCAGTGACAAGGATTTATGGTGAGTGGCCATATTCCAGCTTACCCTCCAAGGGTGTGCACTGTCAAGGCCTTTGGTTGGGTGCCATTTTACCCTCTGGTGGACCACACTCCCGTTGCGTGAGGTAGACCTTTCTCAGGCATAGATATTGTAAAACTAAGTGCTGGGGACATTTCCTACTTACTGCATGATTTATGTAGACTATGGGGCTGCCAGGGAGAGAGAAGAGGGGAGAAGAAAGAGAAAACAAACATAGAAGGAAGAGAAGGGAAAGGGAGGAGAGGGAGAGCTAGAGGACCTTTGGTGTAGGGATTAGAGATGACGTGTATTTTTTTTTATGACTGTGTTATAAAGTCACACATATAAGCTCCTGAACACTACATAAACATGATCTCACACTTTCTACAGCCTTGAAGGGATTAGCTGGAGCCTCTTCTCTGAGTTTTGCCAGGCAGAAAGTATGAGCTCTCATTATATAGAAAGTTCCAGGGCTTCTGCATTTAGGAGAAGACATTCTTGTCTTCCTCTTCCCATTGAGTAGGTCTGGGCTAGAATCCCAATGATCCCACAAAATTTACAAGGAAATTTAATCCTCATTGTAAGCGACTAAGAGGTTGGACACTGAATTCTCCCACAGATTAAGGAGCTACTGGGCTATCTCAAGACCATCTCTGTCACAAAAGAAAGTTTGGCTCTAGTCCTTGGATCCCTTTCCCCTGATACCTTGTACTGCCTTGTATGTCTGTAAATTCCTACACTGCCCCTTGGACTAGAATCTCCTAATTTCCATAACTGTGAGCTGAATAAACCTTTGTGGTTTATTTATAGTCCAGTCTCACTGCAACAAAGAAACTGATTAAGACAGTCAAAGGTATCTGGTTACCATGCTGACTGGTGATGAGAGCTGCACCCTCAGGCCCTGACCATGTGACCCCTTCTTTGCCCTTGTATGCATTCTCATCTTTGGTATTAGACATGGTTTCAGAATACTGATTATGTCTAGGTCCACCTGCCATTGGAAGTTGTCCTACGGGTCAGCTTATAACACAAAGATTGGTAACCTGGCTCCCATGAGTATGACTGACTCCTATCCATCCACAGAAGCCATTGCATGGTCCTGTGTTATCAGTGTCATTTTGGAATCTGATGTCACAAAGGGGTAGTAACTGTCCTTAAAAAGAATTCAAGGTGCTATTCTTTTTTTCTTAAAAAAAAAAAAAAACCACGCCAAACATTGTCACTTCTAAAATTGTTATGAGCTCGTCTGCTACATTGCGGACTATGGTTGCTGCAAACCCTCTTGAGTTATTTAATTTTCTTCTGTTATCCTTTGTGTGTTAGGATCAAACCCAGGACCTCATGCCTGCTTGACACGTTCTTTACCACTGAGCGACAGCACAGGGTTAGAAAGCGTAACCCAGGCCTCTCAGGTGGCCCGGGTTCCTGGAAAGAATAGCGTTCTCTGGGTAGACTAGATTAAAGACATCTGTAGAGATGGAGTACCATGACCCCTGGGATGTTTGCTGCAGAGGAAAACGGTTGAGCCCTGAGCACAAAAATGTGAGGAATGTGGAGGCAGACCTAAATAGGTCACCTGGCCAAAGCCTCAAGAAGAGTGCTTCTGTCCTAAGTGCATCAATGGATTTATTTCTGCCTTCTCTATAGCGCTTTCTCGGAGCCCTGGTATAGAGCTGTAGAGTGCAAACATGCAGATAAATCGCACAGTGTGCTGCCCCACCCAACCTGCTTCTTCTGCTCACCCTTTTCCGGCAATTCAGCCTGTGAGCTTTTTCTAACCAGAGACATAAGATTCAAGATGCACGAGGAAGGGAGTCACGGAATGACTAACCATGGGGATGCTTTCCCACATAGGCATCATCAGGCCATCTTGTTCTTGTGGCACCCTCGTAGTCATGCACACATCATTGCATAGACTTAGACTGGTCACTCCCCGTGATGTCTTGATGCAATCAAGAGACGTAGGAACCATGGGTGTGTGAAGCTGCAGCCAAAGGATCCAGCTTTAGACTAGACATTATTTATAACCAGATGTGTGCGTTCAGATGATCACAGAGAGGTGGGGGGGGGAGTTAGCCCAGCAATAAAGCAGCTGTGGGCTTGGTTCTCCAGCATGAGGGAAAGGACATAGAAACATAGAAGATGTGGTGGAGAAAATATACAGGCCAGTGACATCATTACTTACCATCCCATGCATGGTTGTCTCTTGTGTGCTAAATGCAGCTTGCAGCACAGCAGCTTTGCTTGTGGCAGCATCACCGCAGACCTGAAGTTATGCATTACACCATGGCGCTGCAGTAGCTCTATGACATTACGTGATGGTGTGCATTTAGCTCACTGTTACAGAGGTCTGGCATTGAGCAGACCTTGTTGAAATACTTATGTGATGTATTAACCTATGTGGGCTGCCTATCCTCAGGAGGCATATGTCCTTGATCTGTCAATGGCCATCAACCATTTTTTTTATTAAAAATGTTATTAAAAATTTCCACCTCCTCCCATTTCCCTCCCCTTCCCCCCAGTCCCCTCCCACTCCCTCTCCAGTCCAAAGAGCAGTCAGGATTCCCTGCCCTGTGGGATGTCCAAGGTCCTCCCCCCTCCATCCAGGTCTAGAAAGGTGAGTATCCAGACAGACTAGGCTCCCACAAAGCCAGTACATGCTGTAAGATCAAAACCCATTGCTATTGTCCTTGGCTTCTCAGTCAGCCCTCATTGTCAGCCACATTCAGAGAGTCCGGTTTTATCCCATGCTTCTCCCGTCACAGTCCAGCTGGTCTTGGTGAGCTCCCAATAGATCAGTCACACTGTCTCAGTGGGTGGGTGCACCCCTCGTGGTCCTGACCTCCTTGCTCATGTTCTCCCTCCTTCTGCTCCTCATTTGGACATTGGGAGCTCAGTCCAGTACTCCAATGAGGGTCTCTGTCTCTATCTCCATCCATCGCCAGATGAAGGTTCTATGGTGAGATGCAAGATATTCATCAGTTTGGCTATAACATAGGGCCATTTCAGGCTCCCTCTCCTCAGCTGTCCAAGGAACTAGCTATAACCATATTGTTTTGTGTGGACATCTTTGCTCTCTCTTCCCTTGTTATAATGACGCAACTCAGACACAAATAGCACCTCACCACACCCCCGTTACTCAGTTCCCTCTAGATAGAAATACCTTATCTCCAAATAAGTCTTGAGGTAGTACGGGTTAGGGCTTCAACATAAAAATTTGGTGGAACATAATTCAGCTTATAATATTAAGAAAGAATGAGCCAGACGCTGATGGCGCACGGCTTTAATCCCAACACTCGGGAGGTAGAAACTGGCGGATCTCATGAGTTCAAGGCCAGCCTGGTTTACAGATTAAGTTCCAGGACAGGCTCCAAAGTTACAGAGAAACCCTGTGTCTAAACTGAACCCCCCCCCAAAAAAAAGAAAGACTGATAAACATGTAGCATCTACATATATTATTCTTCCCTTAAGTGGGAGTTATGCTTAAGTGTGCAGACATTTATCATGAAAAGAATACAGCTTGCATTAGACGAGGGATCCCTGGCCTATGTCATCAATAGTACACACTGTCTGTTTACTGATTATTTCCAACGTTGAGTTTTTCAGAGTCTGTCCAAGACAAGAATTCCTGTGCCTGCAGGGCCTTTTCCTGAGTCTTTATTCTTCGAGGCATCCCGAAGAGGGGCTGCTGCTCTTGCTGACAGCCTGTCCTGTGGCTCCTTCATGGTGCTCTTGTTGTCTAGCTCTGTTGGGGAATCTCCTTCGGGTTGCACGCGGCCTTCTCTGTTACCGCTCTAAGTAAAAGTGACCTCTAATGGGGAGGCGAAGCTAAGCTTTCTGAGTTTCAATACTGTGTACAAACTCACCAAAGAGTGTGCCACCAAGCTTCTCTGTCTTCTGTCATCGCTGTCCTGGAATGGATCTCCAGACCACCCCATCTGGGGGTCCCATTGGATCCAAGCCTTACCCATGGACCCAAGGACATCCACTGCCTTTTTCTTTTCTTTGGTGGAAAATGTCTTTCAAAAGAACTGTCTTTGAACTTTCTGTAGAAACTCGGAAATGGTGTTGATGAAGAAGAAAAACTAAAAATGCTTCTAATCATATAAACTCAGGGTCTGGCCTTCAGAGAAAGAATTGTAAATGCACTTAACGTAGTTAATCTGTTTGCTAACAAGGTCATATTTCTCCAAGTTTGGAAGCAATCAGACTGGTAATTAGTAAGCAAGGTAGGTGATAGAACATCACTTCGGTGCCTTCTCTCAGAGCTACCCACCTCTGGGAGTTGGAGGGGGATCTTGGAGTTAGCAGCATGCCAAAGAGTTTCCTGGGCTAAACATAATAGGTCTACATGATCATGACAGGGGCCCTAGAGGGAAGCACGTTTTGCTGTGTGGGGTATGTGGTCAACTATGTGGGCTTGATTGCCACAGCCCCTACTCCGTAGCGGTCGTGCCTCTCTCTTAGTGCTTATATTCAAGGATAGAAGCTGTATTTAAATCTTATTTTATAATGGCCAGTGCTGTGTTTTGTATGCATTTGGTTTGGTGGAGCTTGAATTGGTAAAACACACAAAAATAGAGGCTTACAATGGAAGCAGAGTCGGGGGTGTGGTGTGGCCCTGCAGTTCCAGCTGCTTGAATTTCTGAAGGAAGTTCTTGGACCCCAGAGGTTGGGAGCCTGTCTGGGCAACACAGCCTCTTTTATCAAGAGACAGAGACCCAGGCAGTCAGACAGACAGATGAGAGGACAGAGAAAGGGAAAGGAAGCAGGGAAGAAGCCGAAGGTGGCACTGGTGGCAGGTGGCAGCCCATGAAGTTGGTGGGGCTTTCCTCCAGGCCAGTGTGGAAGCTAAGACAGCTGATAGTCTTCACAGCCAGCTCTCCACACGCTACGCTTACCACTGAATGGCCAAAACCACCTTCAAGACACTGTTAACAGCAACCTTTGTGTTGGATCAGTGGACTGATTTTTTCCAGTGGTCATGTAAATGACCTAACCAGCAGGTTCTGAAGGCTGCTGAGGTTGGGGATTATAGCTTGTCTCATGGGCTTCATCTTGATTAGGTGAGGAAGGATGGATCTGGCCTCACAGCCATTTTGCAGACCCGGCAGTGGCATGTGGCACAGTGACATGATTGCTTAGCGATCATTTCCTGTCCCTGCATGAGCTCTAGTGCCAGCTCGTCTCAACACCCCGTGTCTTGCTTGGCAGCTGAAGTGCAATTCTGGTTTCACCGGGTTTACAATTTTTAAATGATGTTCTTTTTATTTCAGATAAATAAATATAAAGGTTACGGTTACATTTAAGTTACATCTTTGAAATAAAAATTGTGGCACACACCCAAACTTGCCATTGTAACTATTTTAAGTATACAGTTTGGTACTGTTAGCGTTACCGTAGAGTTTCAACACCATCACTCTTTCCAAAACTTTACGTAGAAACTGTATTCATGAAGATTTTTTTTTGTTTTGCTTTTCCTCCTCCAGCCTTTGGTAACTCTCTTTTCCTCTGTGCATGTCTGCTAGGTCCTTCATGGATGGAGGCATCGCAGAGTCTGTGTGTGAATCTTCTCTTACAACTAGACTTTCAGGCTTCTCATGTGTTCTAGCATTCTTCCTTAAGTGCTGGGCAATATTCCACCATGCGTGTACTGTATTTGCCGGCCTGTCCATCAGTGGGAGGAGGGGTCGATTCCATATCGTGGCTGACGTCATACATAATGGACACAGATGATTTGTTTGAATTCTTGCTTTCTGTTCTTTGGGGGCACAGGTCTAGGAGTGGTCATTTTAACTATGTTTCAAGCGGTGAAGCCATTGGCATTTATGGTACTGACAATGTTGAGTGCCCACACCATTATCTAACTCCTGAACATTTTGTCAGCCTAGAAACAGCCTCCCCCTGGCTTATTAAGCAGTCAGTTTTCATCTCCCTATCTTCCAGTCACATTAGCCTTGAATCCATATTCTGTCCCCATGGTTCCGTCTATTCTGGCCACTGCAGATAGAGTTTCATTCATATATGACCTTATGTTTTTGAAGATAACTTTTTATTGTGGAAAAGGTAGAAATGAAACTTTGGATTGATCCTTAAACACTCATCAGCCAAATTCAGCGTGGTTGGATCTGGCCAAGCGTGTTAATCCAAATCTCTCACCAGGGAAGAGAAGAAGTACGTGAATCGATACTGGAAAGAAATCCGGGTGGGCGACTTCGTCCACCTTCGCTGCAATGAGATCATACCCGCGGACATTCTGCTGCTGTCATCCAGTGACCCTGACGGGCTGTGCCACATCGAGACTGCTAACCTGGACGGAGAGACCAACCTGAAGCGGCGGCAAGTGGTCCGTGGCTTCTCGGAGCTGGTAAGTGATCCGCATTCCCGGAGTCCCACCGGGATCTGTCTCCCCTGCAAGCCTCCGTCACTGTGCTGGGCCAGTTTTTCTAGTAGACAGAAACTGGGGGACTGGCAGCCTCTTCATATCTAAGCCCATGGTCAGCCCTCTCCCCCTGGGCATGGGACTCTTTCTGACTGTGATATCTACTAGACACTTAATGAGTTTCTCCGAATGGTATTTAGTCTTTGAAGAACGGAATGAACATTCTGAAACAGTCAGCATTTACTGAGCCGTTATGCTAGGTCACCAAATAGCAGCACAGAAGGGTCACAGCCTGTTCCTGTGTAGGTTGGGAACATTATCTCCTCCAGTGACTTTCCCAGTTCAGCCTCAGGGCTTCCAAAGTTTGAGTTCTCCCTCAGTTGTGTGAAGCGACAACTAAAAATGGGGTTGAATGAAGAGCAAGAAGGGAGGTTTTACCCACAAATGGGCCAGGAAATGCATAGTCCCCAAGGGGCTTTCCCACGAATGTTCTTAAAAAACGGTTCCCTTTCTAAGTCTGCGTTGAGATGTTCAGTGCTAACATCAGGAAGTCCGCAGACATCAGGAAATGTCTGAGAGGAAGTGGGGGAACCTCCTCCTGACCCCACTTACTCTCCCCTGCATCACTTGTCTGAGTCATTCCTTCAGGTCTGGCTATTGCATTCACTACGAATGCTATGCAAAGTGACTAAGGAAGTGAGTCCCTTGCATTTGAGGGAGGCTGTCCTTGCGGATTTCTCCTGTCACCTCTGCTCATCCTACCCACTTCCTGACAGAATTCCTTGGGGGCTGGCTTTAGCAATTGGTAGTGTGTGGATCTGCATGAAAGTATTGCAGGCATTGCAGGTGACACGATTCCTTGGTTGGGGTCTCTGGGGAGCCAGGAGCCCTGCCTCCTGCTCTTGCCCCATCATGCGATTCCCTTCACTCACCATCACCGGCCTCTTTACAACTGCAGAAGGCCATAAAGGGAGCTTAATGCTGGGACGTGTGGCACGAAGTTTTGAGGCCGCTGCCTCCATGGACCCCACTTTATTACAAGCCTTCGCCTCACTGTCCTGCTCTTCCTTGTTTCTATCGGAATTTCCTCATTTATCTTTGACTAGAAGAAAAACAAACAAACCAAAAAGCCAAAAATCAAACAACCACAACAAAAAGCAGCACCCCCCCACACACATTATTTTCTACCAAATATCTTTTTTGGGAACGTAGACTTAAAACTTAAAAATCACTTTTATGTAGTGATGCGTGCTTATTCTCCGAGCTGTTCGAGAAACTGAGGCAGAAAATAAAAAGCTCAAAGCCCAGGTATGCTATGTAAAAAGACACTGTTAAAAACAAAAGCAGACAGGAAAACCTAATATATATGTATAAACATATAACATATAAACATAAATATATGTATAAATGTATATATATTTACATATATGTACATTTGTTGGTTTAAATGGAGTATTCTCATCATGGGCCAGGAAAGCCAGAGATTGTTTGTTAGGGGCTCCATGCAATTTCTGGCCTTGCCTGATGATTACACTTTCCTGAATTCTCTAGTTGTGTAGGTCTACATGCAGAGCAGGGTCTTAAGTAAGTCTTGACAGTAAGTAAGCCTTATATCCAGGTTTCTCCACCTGGCCCACTGTGTCCCCAGAACAAGTAGGTGTGTGTGAGGGGGGAAGGAATTAATACTGCAGCACTGATAGCTGCAAGGGACCCAAGTTCCCTTCCAGTTCTCACGGCCTCATCAGGAGGCAGAAAGGGGTGGGATGAGACTCAAAGGCCAGCATTGAAGTACCGCAGTGTGTAGAGGCTGAGGCAGACCTCAGTGAGCTGTGTGAGTATCTGAGGTTGGGGGAAATGTGATAATACACAGAACTGGGGTAGAGTGTTCCTGTGTGGCACGGTGGGAGGGATCATCACAAGACTGACTCCTTAGCTGACTCCCAAGAATTCATTCATTTCATATGATTTACTTCTTAACATCTGAACCCACCTAACCTTCCTCATATTTCGAAAGCAACCATAATGCTTCATAGCTCCATCATGCTTTGTGCTGTAGGGAAGCAGAGACCCCTTGTTCTGGCCGCCCAGCTAGTTTATACCCGAAATAACCACATGGAAATTGTATTAATTAAATTGCTGCCTGGCCCATTAGTTCTAACCTCTTATTGGCTAACTCTTATATGTTTGTTTAACCCATCTCCATTAATGTGTATTGCCACTTGACTGTGGCTTACTGGCATGAGTCTAAAGAGCATCTGTCTCGGAGAGTCATGGCGTCTGCTTCACTGCCTTCTTCCTCCCAGAATTCTGTTCTGTCTACTCTGCCTATCTAAGCTGCTGTCCTATCAAAAGGCCAAGATAGTCTCTTTATTTAACCAATGAAAGCAACACATAAAAAGAAGACCCTCCTACACCAGCTTTGTATAAATAAGTCAGGTGTTTAAGATTCTTAACGATGCCTAAGATTCAAAGACGGTGTGATGGCTCATCTTGTTACCATGATGGGATTTAGAATCACTATGGCAACAAATCTCTGGGGATGTCTGTGAGGGATTATGTGGTTAATCAACGTGGGGGACCCACTTGAATTGTGGACAACCCATCCAATGGCCTGGGATTCTGAACTGAATGGAAAGGGGAAAGCCAATGAGCTACAGGCATCCATCATGTTTCACTTCCTGACTGTGGGTATTGCATGACCAGCTGCCTCACGTGTGTGCTGTCATGAGTGCCATGAAGAAGTGCGACATAAGCCTTCTGTCAGATGTCATGTCGCAGCTGGGAAACTAACAATTGCAAGTGTTTGTTCTCTATCACCCTCTAGGGCAGTGGCTCTCAACGTGTGGCTTAGGACCACAAATCTCGATCTCCAAAAATATTTAAGAGTTCATCACAGTAGTAAAATTACAGTGATGAAGTAGCAACAAAAATAGTTTTATGTTTGGGTGGGGTCACCACAATATGCAGAACTGTATTAAGGGGTCGCAGCATTAGGAAGGTTGAGAACCACTGCTCTTGGGAGACCTGAGGAAGCAAATAGAATTGATTCATAACAACTAATAACTTTGACTATATAGTAGCAGGTTCTTTGACAACAAAATTTGTCAAGTTTTATTCATATTTTGAGTCTCATACTGATGTCTTTTTTCACTTTTAGAATTACTTCTTAGATACTATAATTCTGAAATTTCGTATTTATTTTCCACATGGAAAGTAAAAAGCCACAAATCTCTGGCTTTTAAATGCCTAAGAATTGACAAACCAAACCTGCCATAGCGGCATTACAATGTAAATTCTCATTTAAGTGGGTTTTTCCCCCCTATTAAAAGGGGGAAAGACAAGAGTGGACCGTGGTCTGCATCCTGATTCATGTAAGATTTAGAGCAATGTTTTGCCAGCTTGGTAGATAGTCAATTGGAAGGAATAGAGTGCAGGAAGACTTAAATTAGAAAGGGTTTTTATACTTGTATTTCTTTAAGAATAACACAGGACAGGGATGACTATGTCATTAGAGTCTAGTCAGGAGATAAATTATACATGATTACGTCAGAGAACATCCATCAAGTATTTTTATGTGCTCATAATGGAGCACAGGGTGCCCTGCTCACAGGGCAGAGGTTCTGCCTCTGAGCTACACCTCCAGCACAGAGGTGAACTAATGTGAGATTAGGCAGTACAGTCTGAGGGGTAGACACCGCCTTCTGCAGGGGGATTGCCATAGTTAGGGGAGGGGGACTACTGAGGAGCTGTAATTTTGGAATTGGCTGGAAGTCGCCCACAGAGGGTCATTGAGAATTGCTAGGCTTGGGAATTTGCCGGGTACCAGGGTTGCCCCATCATTGGCCACTGGAGATGCTGTGGTCTATGAATTGCTCAGGTAGACTTCCCTAGCAGCTGCAGTGGGCCCTAATCAAGATGCATAGATGTCTTCTAGACAGTTGCCCCAAGGAGCCCTAGCCTTTGAGGAGGAGAGGCCAGGTGAGGTTCTAGGGGGAAGCAGCCTAGCCTGAGACAAAGCCTGCAATGGTTTTGCTTTTCATTACTCTGAAACTCTGAATCATAGGAAAAGTGTGGTTAAGTTCTGGAGAAAGTTGGAGTGGGCTAAATAGTAAACACACACCACACTCCTCCACCTTTCATCAGCGCCCTCTACTGACAAGATAGAAGATAGCACCGCTCCTACACATTCCCATACATCTTGGATAAAGTGTTCATGTGTTTGGAGACAGTAGAAGAGAGAGTGGCTCATACTCTGTCAGGCCTAGCCATTTAAGGAAACAGGACAAACCTATGGCCAGGCTGATGCACCTGTTAGGGCCTGAGGTTGGAAAGTGCCTATCTCTGCTGTCAAGGGATGCTTCCAGAAAGAGGGGCTTGAACCTAACCTGAAGGCAAGGATGAAGGTTGGGATACTTACTCTCTGATACAGTCACACAGACCTATACACTTCCTGAGTGGTGGCAATGTGTTTGTATACTAAGGAGTATTGGATAAAACTGTACATGGTTGAGGAGCTATAGACAGGCAGGAGGTGATGGACATACCCCACCCAGACCTGACGTAAGTGTGAGGATCCATCATGGGGGGACGGTTCCACCATCATGCCTTTCTCAAATGAAACTTTTGGTTTTTGACTTAAAAAAAAAAAGATTTGGTTTACAACTTGAAGTTGGAAGGAAGGAATCTTAGTGCTAAACATTGCATTAAGAGTTGTGGGCCACATTTGTTCTGTTCTCTTAGGTACCAATCTTGATATGCCATTGCAATTGAAGTACAGTAAGCAGTATTTAAAAAAATTATATATTTTAAACAATGGATCCTATGAAATAATTATTATCTCATTGTGCTTTACCAGTGTGAAATGGATAAGGCAAAGGTGGTTGTTCTGCC
Source organism: Neodon shergylaensis (assembly GCA_025134845.1). Taxonomy (NCBI): domain Eukaryota; kingdom Metazoa; phylum Chordata; class Mammalia; order Rodentia; family Cricetidae; genus Neodon; species Neodon shergylaensis. The sequence goes on along the minus strand of JABTXL010001975.1, from coordinate 465,154 downwards.
TCCCGTCTTCCAAACTGCTAGTCCAGGGGGAGCTGGAGCAAAGGGTTCCGTCTGAGCTGTCAGGGAGGGGTCTAAAGCTTCCCTGTTTTGTCTATGTTCACACATAGACATTCACCCAGACCTGCAGTCTGGCCTGAAGCTGTGCCTGTTCCACCACGGTCCAGGGAAGAAGGTTTACCTCCCCCGTAACATTTGCACGGCTAGCTGTGCAGAATCAGGCATCGTCTAAACATCTCAACGGATAGACAACGGATTTGCAAATTTTGGTTGACTCAAAAGATATTGATTGAGCATCTGTTAGGCCTCAAAGCCGCATTCATCCGTTTCTTCTCCTGGTGCATAAGTGACCCAGGAGAAAGACTGAAGCGGTAAGTGGTAGGTATAAACAAGACAGCAGAAGGTCACGAGATTCTAGGTGGGCACTGGAGTTTCAGTTGATGGTGCAGGAGAAGGGCTAGCCAGCCTTCCCCAGGGCAGGCTAGAGGCTGGAGCTCTGAGGGAGAAGACCCCTCCATGTGTGGTTTCTCTGTCACTTGATTTGCTGAAGGAATGTGCTCTGATGGTTTTTCTTGAGTGGGCCTGTCCCTGTTGATACTCAGCTTCTACTCACAAATGGGTATGTGAGTGCGTATGTTTTGTGCGCGTGTGTGTATGTGTAAACACAAGAATGTGTGTACGTAAGGTTGTTCAAATATGAGTGCGTAGCACAATTAATACCTTGCTTCATTGACAGACCGTTTTGAATTGTTTTGTATTTTGTTTCAGTTACCTTTTTAGAGACATGATCTTGCCGTGTAGCTCAGGTGGATCGATCCCGTGACTTTCCTGCTTCGGCTTCTCGCAGTGCTGGCTCATACCAGCACATCTGGCATGTATTACTTTTAAATTCACAGAATTTAACTTCCATCATGTTCTGCTCTGATAACATTGTGGTCTAGAAGTGGTGGACTTCTCAGACAATGTTCCGAGGAACCGGGCCTCCAGTCTTGTCTTTGACACGGCTGCAAGTACATGCCTTAGTTCACTGTGCCCGGATTGTCCATCCGCTACAGAGTGGACGGAAGAACACTCTGTTCCTTGTTGAAGGGTCTGGCCTGGTGTCATTTGTGGTCCAGTGGATTTATGAGCAGAGTCCCCAAAGGGCTGAAACTTCCCCGTGTCCGCAGAGCATAGCAGAGGGAAGCTCACTGCTTTTTGGTTAAGCCGTTCTGTTTCTGAGTTCTAAAAGCCTCCTCTGAGTTTATTCACATGATCCTGTTTAGTCGGCGTGCAGCCCCCAAAGGAAAGCTTTGTTTCAGTCTTCATTTTGGTGACAGTACATCCTGGAGTCTCGCCCTTCCATAGGTAGGGGAGATGGTGACAGTGAGGTACAGGGATGTATTGGTCTTTCCTGGTGATGGGGGTGTAAACGAGACCTTACAAGCTATGAAACGGACTTCAGAAAACACTCCCACCTACTGTAGTGTGGATGGGACCACCCGTGATTTCTGAGATCGGAACTGGATTTAGTAGTGAGAATTTGATAAATTCAGAGCCTTTCTCTTCATTTATGCTAATGGGTGACATAAGACCCCCTTGAGAATCTTAATTATGCTGAGACTGGGGACAAAACCAGACTTCTCTAGCCTGGCAGCTCCAGGAAAGCAACCTTCAGTAGCTCAGTGTACATGTCAGAATGCCCTATGCAGAGGAATGTGTGTGTCACTGACTGTGATGAGGAATGCCCTCCCCTGGGTTCCAAAGATCAGTGACTGAAGGACACCAAGGCAAAGGCCCTTCGGTCAGAAACTTGCCCAGAGCCATTTAAAGATATTCTGTCTGGGTCTCTGTCTTGTCCCTCCCTTCCTTCCTCCTCTGTCTTCTCCCCCTCCTTTGCTAATGGATAATTAGCATGTATGAAGCCCCGAGATCAACGGTCAGTAACCCAATGAGCCTCCCAGCCCAAAAATTCAGCTAAGCAAAAATGTCCAATTTAAGCTTTGTCTTCGAGTTTAAAGAACACATAATTCTGATTCACCTAGACTTTCATCAGTGGCACCTGCCATGGGCTGAAAGTAAGTCTTTTGTGTGGGAAGAAGGGCTAACTTAGGTCAACTTCAAAGGCTTACAGATCTAGGTTTGTTTTGGACAAAACCTCAAATAGTTGGTTGGTTTGCTCATCCGGCCTTTATCAAGCATGAGAAGCCTTGGCCACCAGGCAGGAAATTCTCCAGGACAGACGCTGAAGTCTGTCTTTGCCTTGGCTCAGGGAGACCCTGTGGACTGCGGACTATTGTCATTTCATGTGGAAAGCTGGAAAGGGGTTATGCAGGGTCAGATTCTGAGGTTAAAATCAGACTGTCTGTTCCAGGAGGTCCCCCACTTTGGAGAGGGGAAGAGAATCTGGAGTTCAAAGTCATCCTCAGCTACATAGTGAATCTGAGGCTAGCCACGGCTCCTTTCCTTTCACTGAAACAAGTGTTAGAGACAACCAACTAATGAAACAAACCTGCTTCTTTTCATGATAGTCTGGGAGGTGTTAGCCCATGACCTGGTGGTTCGGCAGATGTGATGGGAATGCACACTGAGCAAAATCCTTCACCTATGGCCATTAAGGAAAGAGGGATAGGAAGGGATTGGTAGTCCTACTGTTTCTCATTGACCTAGCTTCTTCCCATTGGTCCACAGTCTTCAAGAATCTACCAGGTGCCAGTGGCCCAAGGCAGGAGGCCAAGCTGGTAACATTTAGGGGATACTGACAGTCTCCACTTGGCATCTTCCTGGAGAGTGGCAGGATCCCTTCACTCTGTAGCAGTGCTTGCTGTACCCCTTTCACCCACTGTGTGCTGCACCCTTTGCCAAGGGTTCACTGACACTTTTTCCTTATATTGAAAATAGGTTTTCAATGTAAGAAAATAGATTTCGGGACATTCTGCCTAAAGACGAGGAGAGGGGATTATGGGAGCCAGAGAGGTCAAGAACACCACAAGAAATTCACAGAGTCAACTAGCCTGGGCTTAAGGGGGCTCGCAGACAGCCTGGGGAGCCTGCATGGGGCTGAACTAGGCTCTCTGCATTTATGTTGTAGTTGTGTGGTTTGGTCCTCTCATGGGACTCCCAGTGGGGAGAGGGGCTGACTTTGGAACTCTACTCCTTATGCTTATGGTTGCCTTGTCCAGCCATGATGCATGCAGAGGAACTTAGTCTTGCTGTCGCTTGATATGTCATGCTTTGCTGATACTCATGGGAAACCTGCCTTTTCCTAAGCAGAAGCGCAAGAGGAGAGGATTGGGGGGAAGGGGGGTTGGAGGAGGACTAAAAGGAGAAGAGGGAGTGAAGCTGTGGCTGGGATGGAAAACAAGCAACCAATAAATAAAAGATGATATTATGAAAAAGAAGTTAGAAAGCTGACTTTTCATACAATGTATTCTGCTCATGGTCCCCCTTCCTCCATTCCTCCCAGTTCTTTCCCTCCCCCAGGACCCATGCCCTTCCTGTTTGTTGGTAGAAAACAAGCAGGAATCTAAAGAACAATAATGAAATACATGCCTCCCCTCAAGTTCCTTACTCTATACCTAGTCTCTGTGCTCATATGGATTGACGTTTACTTATTAATGGCTCAACAGCTAACAACCACATGTAAGAGAATACATGCCATATTTGTCTCTCTGGGTCTGGGTTTCCTCACTCGGGATGATTTCTTTCTAGATACATCCATTTTCCCATGAACTTCTTTATTTCATTTTTAACAGCTGAGTGATATTCCCTTGTGTACTACACCACATTTGTAAGAGAAGAGGGCCTGCTTGTTTGTCCCAGCCGCCTGGCTAGCTTAGCCCTGAAATAACCGCATAGAAATTGTATTAATTAAAATACTGCTTGGCCCGTTAGCTCTAAATTCTTAATGGCCAACTCATATTAATTTAACCCATTTCTATTAATCTGTATATTGCCACGGGGCAGTGGCTTACCAGGAAAGATTCCGCATGTCTGACTCTGGTGGCTCCATGGCAGCTCTCTCCCCTACTCCGCCTTTCTTCCTCCCAGCATTCAGTTCTGTCTTCCCCATCTACCTAAGTTCTTCCCTATCAACTAGGCCAAGGCAGTTACTTTATTCATTAACAAGTGAGAGCAACACAAAGACAGAAGGACCTCCTACACCACCACATTGTCTTTATTCATTCATCTATTGATGGACATCTTATTTGCTTCCGAATTTGGGCTATTATTAATAGAGGCACAATAAACATGATTGGGCAAGGGTCTTTGTAATAAAATGGAGGCTCCTTTGGGTATACACCAGCAGTGGATAAGGATTCCCTTTACTTCAAATCCTTGCCAGCATGACTTGCCATTTGTTTTTATTGATCTTGGTCATTCTGACCAGTGCAAGATGAATCTCACACTAGTTTCAATAGGATTTTCCTAATAACTAAAGATGTTGAACATTTCTTTAAGTGCTTCTCAGGTAATTTGTGTTTCTTCTTTTGAGAATTCTCTGTTTAGATCTGTACACCATTCTTAAATTTGGTTGTTTTTCCCATTCTGTAGCCTGCTCCTTTGTCTGAATGATGGTGTCATTTGCTGTGCAGAAGCTTTTCCATTTCACGGACCCATGAATTGTTGATCTTAGTGCCCGTGCTATTGGTATTGTGTTCAGGAAGTCTTTTCATGGGCCGATGAGTTCAGGGCAATTCTCCACTTTCTCTTTTCTTGGGTTCAGTGTGCCTGGCCTTAGGTTGAGGTCTTTGATCCATTTGGAGTTGATTTTAGTGATAATATTGAATCTATTTGGATTATTCTACTTGCAAGCATCCAGTTTCATCTAAGTTGACCAGATCTACTTGTTGAAAATGCTGTTGTTTTTCAGCTTCATAGGGAAATACATAGATACAGAATACCTAAGCCAGTCCTGAATAATAAAAGAATTATTTTTTAGCTGCATTAGCTGGATGTATCCACTATCCCTGATTTCAAGCTGTACTATAGAGCTAAAGTTATAGGAACTGAATGGTATTGGCTCAAAAACAGACATACCAATCAATGGAATAAAAATGAAGACCAGACATAAATCCAAATTCCTAGTGACAACTAATTTTTTGTAATGAAGCCAGAAACACACATTGGGAAAAAAGATATATTCCACAGCTGCTGCTTGTCAAACTAGATGGATTTATGTGGAATAATCCAAATACAGCCAGGTTGAAAGAGATATAGAGAGGAGGCAGAGTCAGGGAGATACCATGTAGCTGCTGAAGGAGAAGGACATTCTGAAATTTTACCCAGTAAGTCACAGCCTTGTGGAGATACATAAATAATAGGGTTAATTTAAGATGTAAGAGTTAGTTAATATGAAGCCTAAGCTAATAGGCCAAACAGTGTGGTAACTAAAAAAAAAAAGATAAAGAAGAAGAAGAAGAATCCAAATACATCCATACTTATTACCCTGATCAAAATTCAACCCCAAATAAATCAAGGCCCCCAACATAAAATTATTATTTATAGTTTAGTATATTTATGGGATTCCCTAGTGTACAAAACAAGTACATCTCTGACTCTTGTGCCTTTTCTTGAGTTCTTTTGTTTCTGTTTATTAATCCCAATGCATTAATATCTGTTTATTATCATTATATTATATTACAATCCTTTAGAAAAAAAAAAGAAAATGCTGTTGTTTTTTTCAGTGCGTATTTCTGACTTCTTCATAAAAAAGGGGTTGTCCATAGGTGTGTGGAACTATGCCTGGGCCTTCAATTCAATTCCATTGATCAGTGTGTCTTTTTATGCCAATACCATGCTGGTTTTATCAGTATAGCTCTGGAGTAGAATTTGAGGTCAGAGATGGTGCCACCTCCAGCAGTTCTCAACAGCTCTAAGAGAGGATTTGTCTTCTTGTCCTGCGAGGGCACAGCTTTGCTGGGGTTTTACTCTGGTGAAAACAGGACTGTGCTTTCCAGATGTATCAGGCATTTCAAAACTGTCCCTGTGGAACCTGCATGGTGCTTACCCTTCCAACATAGACTAGGCACACGTAAAGTCATCCCATTCTTAACAGAAGACACTCCGAGGAACAGAGGAGAAAAAGATGCCCAGTGTGACGGTGTTGATGATACTCTGGGCTCACACCCCAGCTTCCAGACCGCAGGGCCCATCTCTGCTCATTTTCGGCTTCGGTCTGGAGGAGTCTGGAGGAGTCTGGGAGTAGAGACACCTGCCGGCAAGTGTCAGCTGCAAGCTCTACTATCTTATCGCAGCTGGAGTCATGGGTGGAGTGACTGAAATCTCCTACCCACATCTACTCAGGCTACCAAAGCCAACAATGACACATTCTAGAACTTAAACCTTAGCTGTTTTTTTCATAGCTTTGGAGACCGGAAGTCAGGGGTCAAGATCCACCCTTGGTAGGACTGGCTCCTTCTGAGGTTCTCTTTTCTGCTTGTGGGTAGCCACTTCCTCCCTGTGTCTTCATGGGGCTTTTCGTCTGTGACCTCATCTCCTCTCTTTAGAAGGACGGCAGTCATAGTGGGTCTGGGCCCACTCTAATACTTCCTCTAAACTCATGCAGTTCTTCAAACAAAGCATTGTTCCATATCATGGTTGTCGCTTCTCCCTAGGCCTTTGAAAGGGGCGGAACTCCACGGTCTTGCACTGTTGGGGTGGTCAATTCCACAATCTCTCGGAGCTCATTCCAACGTGCTGTGGCTCTCCAAGGAGGACAATTTTTCTTGATGAATTTCTGGCTGGAAATTTCAGTAACAGTAGAGGAGAACCTTGGCATTGAAAGAGACGGCTGCAGTCTCCCAGAAAGTTGATTGGCAGCGTGTGGTGCTAGTTCCAAATCTATGAATGATAGGACATCAGAATGAACTGGAATTTTACTGCATTAATATATATACACACATATATATACACATACACTTATACATACACCTGTACATATATTATACATTCACTTATACATGCACATACATGTGTGTCAGATGTATAAATAAAGCTATTAGTAGCCAGAACAGACTTTTTTTTTTCATCAAATATTTTCTGTAGAAATAGTGAAAGAAAGCCGTTCAAACTCTGGCTAAAAATCTACTTTTGATCGTCGAATTTTCTTGAAGGAGGACTAATTTCCATTGGAGGAGGTGTCTTGTGTTTTCCTAGTTGGTGTTTGTTTTACATTACAGAAAGAGCCAGGCCTTGGCTTGGTTCATTCCCACAGTTAATGAAAAAATAGCAAACGAAAAATCTGCTGAGCGTCAGTAGAATCCTGACCTGGCATTGGAGGTAGGCAAGGTGCTGCTGGGCTCGAGGAGTGGGTACATCTGTGCCGGAGGACCCTGCTCCACGGCCCCTTAAAAGCCTGTGTTTATAAGTCCACATTTGTGAAATAAGAGCATTAGGAAGTGTGACAATTGTTTTCAACAAAGGGAACGAATTTCTTCTGCTTGTACCATTCCCCCAGTGTCCACTGTTAACTGTGGCATGGGCAGCTGAAAAGGGTTTAGTGCTGACACTGGGCTTTTTGACAGACAGCATCCTTTAATGACCTGGTCCCTTCCCAACCAAGCTAGCTCCTGCATCTGGAGTCCCACCTGAGCCTCTTGTGCTCAGGGTCACCTTGCCTGTAAGAGTGGCTACTTTTTGCTGTAGGTACACACCAGCTACGGCTAGTGAGATCAGAGCCTGTCTACCCCAGGGAGCTCCTTAACTCCATGTAGGAGCCCCTCTAGCTCTTTGTAATGGACCTTCGATGCGCTAGTTAGAGGTGGGTTATGCCCTGAGTTCTAAAGGATCCATGCTTGAGACTGTTGGTGTTTGCTTCCTTGTCTTACAAGCTAGGGGCTGGATTTACAGCGGTCAAGTGGCACTTATAGTCACATAGCGAACCCAGGCTCGGTCACATAGTGAGCTCTGAGGCTTCCAGGACTCTCACCGCGTGTGCCTTCTGCTCTCTATCTGTGTTATTTTTTTTATACATATGTTCGTGCTGTCTCCGGTCTGTCCTGCACTTTGGACACACAGAGCCTGGCCTGTCTCCTCCGTCGCCTTCTCAAGAGTGGGTACATCATGGCATCCAGTCTCTGTCTCTGCAGTCAGCCCATGCTTTTCAGCAGCTGCGGCCGGAATGTCACATTTGAATAATATCTTTGACCTTGGAACTCTGGCTCAAGAGCTTCGGTGGACAGAGCTCCCCGATGAGATAGAGGACAGCCCTCCAGCCCGGGACAGGTGGAAGGTGATTGGATTACTGTGCACAAATCGGACTGCCATACGCTGCGGAGCAGAACAGCGTGTCTAAGGGAGCTGTGCATGCCAGGAATCCAGGAAGAGCAAAGTGTCTACGCATATCCATATCTTCATCCACAAACACATACACACATGGGGCTCATTTTGGGGCCACTGATGTGAAAAGGTTTCCAATAATTTAGAATATTGGCAAGACCCTCAGTAGATTATTTCTAGAACACTTTCTATGATCAATGCAGTGTGACTCGGTGCCTCGCTAACTGGCGGCTCTGGTCCCCCAACCTGGCTGTGCTCGCAGTGGTCTGGCAGAAGCAGTATGAGCCTTTCGCAGCTGAGTGCACAGACTGGAGCTCCAGGGTCGCAGAATAGTGAGGCCTGGGTTCCAGGAGTCTGGTTCCCTCATGGATGTGGGGAACAGGCCTTCCGTTGGGATAACAGTTATCAGTTAAACAGGGTTACCCCATAGGGCAGGAGCCATAGAGGAACCCCCTGAGGTTGAAGAGGGTTAGATAGTTGAGGTGCCCCATGTGGCCTGTTCACAGCACACTACATATTCAGGAGAGGTAGATGAGGTGTCAGTTGGGCAGACCAGGATTGTAGGTAGCTGCCTCTCAGCCAAGAGAGCACCTGGGCCCCACAGTGAGCAAGGACTGTATTGTGCTGTGTCACCAATAGAGGTGTGGCAGTGGTGTGGACGATGACCCTTGCTGTGTGTTTCACTTCCCACCTTTCTCTAGCCTGAGAAGTGGACAGAGCAGAGGATGTGGTAGCTAGGAGAAGCGTCTGGAAGCAGGCCAGAGTATCCACATGCAGCTCCAAGAGGCGTCTCCGCTCTCTCAGATTCATGGAATGCTTTGGAGCGTCCAGTCCTGTCATTGAAACCTGGAAAAATAGAAACCAAAAGCCAAACGCTGTTTGGCTGGAGGTAAGAAACCTGAGCTGGTAGGCAGAACTGATTCAGACCAGAGCCTGCTGATGTTGCTGAGACCCGAACAGTAGAAACAAAAGGCCTGGTGCTCTTGGCTACCCTTACACCACAGGGTTTCCTTCTGGACGCAGCGAATGTCTGTGCCTTCAGTGCTTAGCACTGGACACTCAACTCCCCTTTTGAGAGCTGTCAGAAGAAGACTGCGTGTTCTTAGGATGGAGGAGGTGGGCCGGTGGACTGGAGCCACTGCAGCCCCAGCCTTTACGGTGTGCATATAAAGCTACATCTTCTGTGGTCCCTGGCTGCCTGTATTTCTGAAGGAAGGTCTTGACAGAGCTTAAGGAGGAGCCTGGCTGAGAGGCTCTTGAAGACAGGTGCGCTGGTACAGCCGTTAGAGTAAAGTGTGGGCTCTGTCTCCCTGCACCGGCTATGATCCGATCTAGTGTATTTGATTTCCTCAGACCTCTCTGTTTTAATATCTTCAGAATAGGGGTGTCCTGTTTTGTCACCCACCCTTAGCACAGCACCTGTCATGAAGAGGCTCTTTGACAAGGTAGCTGCCCACTGACAGTTGCAAGGACAGTTAATATGCACTTAAGAGATAGAAGTAAAAAGAATCTACCCTGTCACTGTCTGTGTGGGGCAGGTGCTGGGACACAGAGAGTCAGTTCCAGGAAAAAATGCAGAATCCCCAAAGTCTTGGTATCAGGTGAGACCTGGCCAGGGCTGTGGGTCCTTGCTCACTAGGCCTTTGGAGCAGGAGATGGGTGAATCACACTGGTCCCTTGCTGTTTAGGAATCGGAGAGTGTCTTAGCGCCCGTGCGTAGGGCAGGACAGGATCTTTGCAGTGAGGGTCATGTTGACAGAGGTAGGTTCCACCTGGACATAAAGGTCCATGTTTATTGCCCTGTTTACTAGACACTAGAGAAACATCAACCCGCCGGTCCTCCTTGACTTCCTGCTCTTCCCATAATTCACTAAGACACTTTTGTTGAAAAAGAAAGGAAAGAAAAACACACACCTAAACCGTCTTTTACAAAAGTGTGCTTTTTTGAAAAGCTTTGTATAAATAAGCTTTGGAAGCTGTCTTTCTATACAAGTGTCGTTAGGGGTGATGTATTTGTCTTGCTTATTAGTTGATTCATGTAGAATGAGTTCATTGCTGTCCGACTGTATTTCTATGAAGTCGAAGGAACCTGTTTACTGGAGTAAATCATCTTTTGGCTGAGGGTGCAGAATCAGTTTTGGCTGTGTTGCGGTGTCCTCATCGCTAGCCGGGAGCCAACATTCCATCTCGTTTCCTTCGAGAGGACCAGCACACATGACACCGGCGTTTGATTTGAGCATCCACTCAAGCGTACTCATGCGCTTAACCCTCACACGCACGTGATTGCTGTCCAGTCATGTTTTCTTGGAGACACTGGAAGAAGTTCAAAGAGGGGGAGTGGTTCTGAAACTCCAGCTGAGGGCTCTGGTAGGAGGACTATTCTGCCAGATGTCTTTCGAGGGCCACTGTGTTCCCAGCTGTGCTCCCACAATGGACCCCAAATGGAGCAGGCGTGGAGAAGAGTGGGATGGTACACTGATGAGGAGGAGGGGAGCCAGGCAGCAAGCCTAGTGGGTGGGGCTGAATCCCGGCTGCACCGTGGCTCTGAGATTGCGGCCAACTCACCTCTCATCCCCCAGATCCAGGACTTTTGTTATGGATGGACAAGGCCTCCTGAGTCCCCTCTGGCCTCCTCTACTCTGTGGTAGACGTTCTGAGCAAAGGCAGACCTTTGCGGTGGATGGTGTGAGGGAGGAAGAAGGAGGGTGAGCATGTGACTGCGCCCACTTGCCACAACCTTCCAACCTCCCTCCCTGACCACTGTGTGCTCTCCACCTGCCTCTAATTTCACCCTTAGCAGCCTGACAGGTGCGGGCTTGTGAACGGCTCTATTTTACAAATGCAGACAATGAACGGCTCTATTTTACAAATGCAGACAACACATGCGACTCTACGGTCCACTTGTGAGGGAGACACAGCCAATGCTCTTTTCCTCATAGCAGCGTCCTAGGTCCAGCTTCCTCGGGGAAGGAGAGACTCAGACTCCAGAAGGTGAAGGTTTTAGTTGAACCCAGGCCTCATCGTGACAATATAATGAACACATCCTGTCCTTCTGCAGGAAGGCACTAGAATTAATTCTTTGGAATATGGGACGATCCTCGTTTCTTTCCCTATGGCTGTGATAAAACACTCTCGCCAAGGAAACTTCAGGGAGAAATTTATTCAACTCACAGTTCTGAGTCTGTGCATCATGACAGGGCTGTCAGACTAGGTCCCTAGTCTGAAGAAACCAATACATGCATGCATGCCAGTGCTCTATTCATATTCCCCGTTCTCTAGCCACCCTGGATCTCCAGCCTAGGGAATGGCGCCATTCACAGTGAGCAGGTCTTCGGACCTCAGTTCATCAAGGGAATCCCGCACAGCCATGGTCAGAGCCCCATCTCTGTCTAGTGGACAGTTTATCTTGACATAGCTTCCGGGGTCTGGGTGGAGCTCTTGGTGCCACTGCAGTGTTGTGGCCCTGAGCTCTTACACTCAGGGTAGGGATTGGATTTTGCCAGCTTGGACACCTTTTCAGGTTTTCTCTCAGTGAAGGAAGGCCCAGGTATCTCTCTCCTTGGAGCTTTCCCTGAGTCCTAGTAAGCCCCTCTCACTCCTGTTCTGCTTTGTATATGCTTCACGTGGGCTGGGTCTTCCACCAGAACCTTGTCTTTCCTGTCCCACTTCCTCTGGGCTCTCCCTAGCTTCATCTTGTGAGTACTCACCCCACAGAAGGACTTCAACCAGTCTTTTTGAGTTACTGCTATCAATACCTTTTGGGTTACTAGGAGTATAACAGCTACGTCATGTGTGATTTTATGTTGAGCCTTTGACAATTGCCTGTTTACTCTCATCTGTGATGCCCCAGAAGCTCCAGTCTCCCCTCTTCCTGCAGACACTGACTTTACTCTTGCGGGAGCTGTTCTCACAGATGAGGGATTTAACTGGTGATTTCTGTTCTCCCAACGCTGGGTGCAGCCAGTTGAGTTTTGCCTCCTTGCTCTTTCTAATTCTTTACTCTTGATTTGCTTATTTTCTTTTTTGTGAACTTACAGCTATCCTCCTGCCTCTTGAGGGATTAAAGGTGTGGGACATCCAATTTGTTTTGTTCTCACTGACATGTTTTGGTTGTTTTTTGTCAATTCTTACCAGACATGTGACTACAGTCTTCTGTCTATATACCCAGATATTGTCATGAACAATTCTCTTCATTCTGATGACAGTATCTCTTCATGGACCCATGTTCTTCGCGTTCACCAAGTCCTTTTGCCCATTTGTTGATTGTGCATTTTGTGTTACATTTAGAGATTATTGTAACATTCTTCAGGAATAGTGACAAATATCCTACTAATAGTTCTGTGGTTTTAATGCATATTTAGATCGCAGATCCACATTGAATTATTGTTTGTGTGTGTGTGTGATGTGGAGCTCCAAGTACGGCACATTGTTTGCTTCTCTGTGTAGTCTATGTGTGTGTTCATGCTGATGTGTGTGCCTGTGTGCACGAGAGGTAGACTCTGAGCATCTTCCTAAATCACCCTCTGTTTGATCTTTTCAGACAAGGTCATCTACCCAATTCCTTGATTTCTTTTATTTGAGACAGGGTTTCACTGTGAAGCACTGGCCTGGAACTCACTGCATATCTGCATGACCTTGAATTTATAGTGATCTATGCCTCTGCTTCCTGATTGCTGGGCAAATATTCTTTCACGTGTAGAAACTCAGTTGACCTGGCAGAATTTTGTTGAGCTCTTTTTTTTCCCCATTCACAGACTCGATGCCAGTCTCAAATCATCTGACTGTGATGTGTGCAAGGAGGTCTTGCTTGGTTTGGTTTGCTGGGTTATAGTCTGGCCTTGGGGCAATGCCACAGTGCTTTTATTACTGTGGTTCTTTTGAGTAAATTTTGAAGTCAGCTTTTCTCTTCTGTCTGTCATCCCTGCAATTCTACATCAATGTGAGGATTGGCCTTTTCATTTCTGGGAAAACAGAAGACAAAACTCCTGTGACATCATGACAGGTTGCGCTGTATCTGGAGAGTTATTTGAATAGTGCCTCGGTTACTTTTTCTGTTGTGGAGAAAAAATACCCGAACAGAAGCAACTTAAGAGAGTGGGGGTGTATTTTGGCTTACAGTTCGAAAGGTCAGTCCATCATGGCAGGGAGTTCTGGCAGCAGGGGCTTCCGGCAACTGGTTACATGGCACCCATAGTCAGAAAACAGACCATGGTGGATGCCAGTGCACAGCATGCTTGCTCTTTTTTTTCTCCCTTGAGATTGGATCTTTTTCTGTAATTCTGGCTGTTCTGGAACTCATTCTGCAGACCAGGCTGACCTCAAACTCACAGAGTTCCGCCTGCCTCTGCCTCCTGATTGCTGGGATTAAAAGCATGAGCCACTACTTGGCGCTGGCTTCTTTTTATTAGTCCAAGCATCCAGCCTTTGGAATGGTGTTGCCAACAGCTCTGATGTGTCTTCTCACCTCCATTATTTAGTCTAGATGATGTCTTACTGGCTTGTCTAGAGGTTTCACTATAGATCACCACAGGCAGTAAAGGCACCATTACAGTCTTAAGTCATGCTGCCCAGAAAAGCAGGCTGTGTTTTCATTTACATGTGACTTCTGTCCTTTCTTCCATTGGTGTTCATGGCCTTCAGTATTCAACCACTTCACTCCCTTGTGTCAATTGATTCTCAGTGATATCACTCTTTTCAATGCTATTTTAAATCGGATACCATTTCTTCATTTTCTTTCCAGAGTGCTTATTTATGGTGCATAGACAACTCTGAGCAGTGTAGCCGAGTGCGTTTAAAGGCAAATTCTTCAGGAAGAGCATCTTCCGTCAGGAGCGGGGAATCTTGAAACTTACGGCACGGGTGTCTGCTAACGGGGTTAGTGGCACGAGGCAGGCTGACCCTAGATTCTGAGATGACAAATGTCAGACAAAAATGTGGATGCTTCCCAACTTTTGATGGGGTTATGGTCTAATAGGCTTGCTGTAAGTTAAACATATCTTAAATCTAGGCTGCATAATAACCTAACCCTCAGGATATCATGGCTGACCTTGGCCGAGCTCAAATATGCTCAGAATCTCACATTATCTCGTGATTGAACAAAGTCATCTGAGGCTTATTTTTAAATAAATTGTTGAGTGTGTCAACACCGAAGATTGTTCTGAAAGTGAAGATCACGGCAGCTGTGAGGGTATGTTGTCCCGTGTTAAAGCTGAAAATCTGAAGCGCAACTTTCGAAGGGAAACCGAGCTTTGTACCGTGACATTGAGATTGGATTGGCCTGCTGGTGAATATTTTCACAAGATAACAAGCCGTTTGTTCTTATTCCGATAACAGATAGCATGAGTTGGACTTGAACTGTATCCTTCAATTTCTACATTTTCTGCTTCAGCTGAGATGCTCAGGATTTCTCTCCCATGTCAATGAAACGATACTGATTCAGCTCTTGCTAAATTGACACTGAACTCCTGGAATGGGTCTCTTTCTTAGCTTAATATATAATGTATATTATAGTAGTATGCATATAATATATATGGAAATAGATAAAATAATATATCTATATTTATATCTTTATCTTTGAGCTGGGTTCAGTGTGTCCACATTAAGGATTTATTTTCAATAGTTAGAAAGGCATGTGTGGTGGTTTGAAAGAAAATGGCCCCCAAAGGGAGTGGCACTATCAAGAGGTGTGGCCTTGCTGAAATAGGTATGCTCTTGTTGGAGGAAGTGTGGCACTGTGGAGGTGAGCTTTGAGGTCTCATATATGCAGAAGCCATGTCCAGTAAGATGGGCCACTTCCTGTTGCCTGCACAAGCTGTAGAATTCTCAGCTACCCCTCCAACACTGTGTCTGCCTGTACCATGATGAGGGATAGCCGAACCTCTCAACTGTAAGCAAGCCACCACAAGTACATGTTTTCCTTTAGAGTAGTTGTCATGGTTACGGTGTCTCCTCACAGCACCACAAACCCTAAGACCGCATGTCACTTTCTATGGAGAGGGTGCAAGCAGGTGTCAGCTTTACCAAGGCTTGGTTCTTGTTGGAAGGCGTGTGGTTCCTCCTCCACATTCCTTGGTGACTTCGCCGGTGAAACCATCTGAGTCAGAGCTGGTTTTAGTGGACTGGTTTATACTGCCCTTTGCTTTCCTTTGTGTGTAACACTGAGGGTGTATGATTTCTTTACTTTATGTAAATCTAGAACTTTATCGTCCTAACAAACTGTTGCCATTTCAGATACATACTGTGTGTTAAACAAGGAAATGCCTTTCGATTCTAAATAGTGTCTGATATTGGTGCAGATACACTGACTTTCTCTCCATTACCCTGTGTCAGCTATCTATCTATCTATCTATCTATCTATCTATCTATCTATCTATCATCTATCTATCTATCTATCTATCTATCTATCTATCTATCATCTATCCATTTATCTATCTATCTACCTACCTATCTATGCCTTTCACCTTGTTTTCTGGTATCTGTATGTTTTTGATGTTTTTTTTATTTAAAACATATTATTGGGTTTTTAAAACAAATTTCAGTCTGACAATCTTTACATGTCCATGAAAATATCTTAATTTGACTATTTTAGAACTTATTAATGATATTGTTTAAGATTGAAACATGATTTATATTTGCGGGGTGCCCTCAGCAGGCCAGAAGAGAGCATCAGATCCTCTGGCACTATTGATGCATGCCATCTGCCAAGGAGGTGCTGGAAGCTGAGCCTGGGTCCCCTAAAAGAGCAGCAAGTGCTCTCAACTGCTGATCCACCTCTGCAAGTACTTATTACTGATAGGTTTTTGGTTTGTTTGTTTCTTCGTTTGTTTTGCACGTGGAGTGGAGTGTGCACCTTTCATTTGTCCTGCCTGATCTAGCTTCCCTTCTTTGGCCCGAACGCTTTATCCTTGTTCCTTCAGGTGTTCTGCTGCTGCCATTTTCGTGCTGATGCTGCAGATTACCGTGCTCATCCTTGGCCGTCTTCGTGTGGATTTATTTTTTTGTACTCTCCCAGACAGTGTAAGAATTCTCTACTTCCTTCTACCTTTCCCTTCACTCTGAGCACAGGTATTTATTCACTGTGATCTTATCTGCATGGAAGCCCTCGAGGCAACATGACCAGTCCACTCAAGATGACACCCTAGTGGCCCACAGTTGCCATTTGTTGTTGGGTTCATTTTCATTGTCTTAGCTCTCCCATGGAAGATGGATTTTCCTTCTCTTTGAACGCCTTTATTTTGTACTTTTTAGTCTTAACCCCCAGTAGCAATCTTTCTGAAATCGGTTGTATTTTTATGTGTTACCGTTACTATCATTATGTGTGAAAGAGATAAGGAGGCATGTGTCATAGCACGTGTGTAGTATGTCATAGCATTTGTGTAGTATGCATAGCATGAGTGTAGTATGTCACAACACATGTAGAGATCAGAGGATGACTTATTGGAGCCGTTTTTTCTTTTTTCACCTTTATGTCGGCTCCAGAGTTGGAACTCAGGTTTCCAGGCTTTTGCTGCAAGTGCGTTTGCCCTCTGAGCCATCTCCCCGGCCTTATCTCCTTTTCTGGTTGTTTGGTTTATTTTCTTTAGTTTTCAGGATTTTGTTGTTTTATGACTAGTTCAAGACAGAGACTCAAAATGCTGTTCCTGGTTTTGACGGCTTCTTCCATTGTAAACGCTGTGTCCTGGTAGCACAGTCACGAGCCGCAAACCTGACCAGCCCTCAGCGTTCTGGCATCACGTGCCTGGGAATGGTTTCCGTCCATTTATCTTGATTTAAGGTTGAATCTTCCGTGCCTTATGATCATCGTACCTCATCCTCCGCTTAAGGCACTCACTTGCAAGTGTGCGATTTTTCTCCCCTCCCCAGCTTCCTTACACACTGTCCTCACTTCCCAGCCTGTCGGCCCCCTCCCATGCTTTGGTCTACATGAATTTCTCTGATGAGCCTTATTGTTCATGACTTTTATATTTCTCAAATCTAATGAATGCTTCCTAAGTTTTAAATTGTAATTTGGTAACTCTCAGATGGCGTGGCCCCACTTTCGCAGCTGGCACTTCCAAAGTTTCATTTTTATCATTGGCTGCATGAACATAGCAAAGGTTATTTGAAAGTGTCATGTTCCTGTTTGTATCCCAGCTTTCACTGACTGTGTGTACGTGCCTATGTGTGTGTGTGTGTGTGTTGACATCTCTACTTTTCTGTACTCTTAACTTTGATTGTGCCTCTGAGCTGTTCTTGGAAGCTTGATTTCTATAATAATTTGAGGACTTTGATAATAGACGTACATATATACATATGTGTGTGCGTGTTTATGTATCTACAGAGAGAAGGGACTCGGCTCTCTCTGGGTGCTCTATGTAGAATTATACTAATCCGATTTCAGTTTTGAGATTTTTCTGGTCTTTCAGTTGACTCTTAATTTGTGTAGCAATTTGCACTAAGTTAACTCAATACTCTAAGGGACCTGTGATGCAGTCTTTGTGCTGAGAATTTTCTGTTCAGACCCCCCTTCTCTGGGCTGTAGTTCTTTATGACCTCATCAAAACCATGGCTGTTCATCGGGGCCTTCTCTTTATAGATTTAGGCAAAATAGGGGTTCTCAAAGATGTCCACGTCCCAATCCTCTGAACCTTTTAATATTCTGAGTTAATGGCAGGGAAAAATGAGCTTGAAAATGAGATTAAATGGTTAGTCAACTTCTTCCAAGACACAGTTAGTCCTAGATTGTCCCTGTGAGCACAGTGCAGCCACACGCTGTCAAAATGACACCCCATAAGAAAGGTTCAGTCTTCTCACTGTTGATTTTGAAGCTGGGTGGAGGCCAGAAGTCAGGGATGCTGGCTTCTTGAAGCTGGGCAAATGTGGAACAGATTATCTAATGGAGACTCCGTTCCCTTAGAGCTCATACCTTCTCTTCAGCTTGGAGAACAGCAGGGTGCTGGTTTTGTGTTGTTTTCTGGGGCTCAGTCTTTGGCTGTTTGTTACATTGACAGCAAAAGTAAACGTGCCCCCCAGGCTATAGCAAGAGTTCCACTAGTCTTACTCGGGTTTTTATTCTCTACTTTAGGGAGTTGGAGATCACTAAGGAAAAGAGGCCCTGGAAAGCCCGGACCTCAGATCTCTTGAGTCTCTGCGTTTTGTGGGTCCTGGCTTGATGCCTCGTCACCTTTTGTTAAAGTTGGTCTTAGGGATGTGTGACTTTAGCATTCTGTCCCAGCATGCTCTTGTGTGGAGCTGGGGCTCTGGTCTGCATTGCCCAGGCCTGCGGTGCTAATTTGTTTTTTGAATCTGATGGAGGAGCTGTCTGGTTGTGGCTTAGAATGTCACATTCCAGCTGCCATTTAGTCATGCAATCATTCTCCAGGTTAGAATAAGAATGCCTTAGCTGACCTTCTCTTTGTATCCCTCATGCTAATTTTCCCCGCAAACTATGTGAGAATAATGTCTTCCTATTGCTTTCTACCCCTAGTTACCTGTCACTGTCACTGTGCTGGAAATCTTACTTTCAATTCACTCTCCTCTGGGGGTACAGTTCTTCATGGTCTTATAAGAAAGAAAACTAAACCAAAACCGTGGGTGTTTATCAGGCCCCTCCCAGCAGGACTGCCTTTCCTCTCACCAGGCTGTGTGCTCAGGGGTCTCCGAGACACTCAGCTCATGGTGCTCAGCCTGACTTTGCTCATGTCCTCCCTCCCACTGTTAGTGATGGGAAGGGCACAAAGCAGTCTATGGCGGTGAGGCAGACACCGGAGTGGAGCCTGGACTTGTGCCCTGGCTGCGCGATTAACTCAGCGGCGCCGCTGTAGCACACGTTCTGTGGAGCACCATGCTGGAATAAGTCCAGGCTCTTTCAAGTCAGCTCCCTTAGAGAACAGCCCTCGCTTCAGTGCCGTGTGAAGCAGCGTTCATTACTTGCTATCTAAATGCACAATCAGTCTTCCATGTACTTAAACATGTTTGATAAGAGGCGATGCGGGGTTCGGCCGACGACCGGTCCGCTAAAGCAGCGTGAGTTATTTGTGGTCAAGAGGAAAAGAAAGGCTTTGATTTTTGAGAATCCAGGCTCGAGCACAGCACTCAGAGCCTTTTGAGTTCTGCCACCATCTAAATGAAGCAGACAGGGGGCCAGCGAACAAAGGATGAAAAGCTGGGGGGAGCTGGGAGGAAAAGGCTCTTACATACTCGGAACAGAATTAGGGAGGGGAGAGCTGGCTTTCTACTCTCAGAGAAATGTCCCTTTAGTCTCTAATGCTTGGGTGTATGACAAGAAGATCTGCAGTCGGAAGAGAGAAGTACAATAGCCCAAAATGCCTTCCCCAAGACCTGTCAGGAGTGTTGGGCTTCGTGGAAGCCATCTATGGTACAGACACCTGTGAAGTTGTTCCTGAAGAAAGTCCATGGGTGTCCTGAGCTGTTCTCATAGTCTCTGCTCTGTTGCCCTGGAAACAGTGATGTCAGGAAATGGTGAGACACACACAGAACTGTCACATACCGGGTTACCTGCCAGCTTTGTGAGACTGCTCTGCCAGTGAGTGTGTTCAAGGACGTTAAATAGCACAATCCCAAAAAACTGTTGTTGTACCTTGAATTTAAATGGGGCCTGTTTAATAGTTGCATCTGGGCATAAGCTGTTAGTGTAAACACTGAATCTACGAAGCTGATTGGAAAATGATCACTGACTTTCTTCCTTATATGTTTGAAGTAGTGTACCCCCAGCAAGATACACACCATTTGAACATGTATTTACTTAACAAATGGGGTTGAATCTCCACTGCATGCCAGCAGTACCACAGTAGACCGGACAGGCGACTTCCTTAACAAGTTGAAGACTTTAGACATGTCAAAACAACGCTGGCAGGGAAGTTCCCTTCCTCATCTGTATTGGAGCTCCAGCCTCCTGTGAATTCCCACAGCACTGCCAGGCTTGTGTGGAACACAGATTGGATTCCAAGTGCAGAACTAGAGTGCGGTAATTATGCCATCAATTTGGGTTAAAATGCTCGCCTAAATTAGTTCAGTCCTTTTCACACACTGTCAAGAGATCCAGATCGAGATTAGAGGCTGTGGAGAAACCAGCTTACATTTTTGTGAGATGAAACATTCTCGGTCTTGTAAAAGGAAAGACTGGTATTTGGAACGCTGGGGAAGAAAGAGTTCATAGCCTCTTAGGCAGTCATATCTTCCCCAGAGCCAGACAAAGCCTGTTTGGGGGTTCTATCCCCGACCCTCATGAGTCCAGGACAGAACTTTGGAATAATGCGGAAGTGTATGGCACATGAGCTCTTTCTAGAATAAGCAAGCATTACCTCTTGACCATGTCTGCACACCACACTCTCTGCTGGCCCACAGGGCACAGAGTTCCTTTTCTCATGGGACCTGTGGTCTAATGAAGGAAACACGGGTCTTAGCATTTTCCAGTGAAGCAGGAGGCCTACGGTCTATAGGATGCTATCGTAGGCTTCTGAAAAGACAACAGCCTAAGCATCAGGGAAGCTAACAACTTAGCAGAGGAAGGACTAAGAAAATGCCACAAGGAGACAAGGACCGCAGGGCTATCCCTGGTCCTGAGGCAGGAGTGAGGGCCTGGCAGGTGGTCAGAGCACCACCACTGTGTTGGAATGTAATTTGGTTTCTATAAGATAGCAGAAAAATACTGTGATCAGCCTAACCTGGCCCTACCAAACCTCTGATCAGTGGTAAGACCTACTAATGCAGGAAGCCAGGCAGAGGCCTTGTACTAGCAGTGAACATCTTGGGGACTGATGTCCAGAGGTAGCATTAAGACTGGTGGTAGAAGCTTCTCAGTTTCAGGAGGTCCCATTTATTGTTTCCCTCAGTGTCTGTGCTGCTGGGGTTATATTTAGGAAGTGGTCTCCTGTGCCAATGTGTTCAAGTATACTTCCCACTTTCTCTTCTATGAGCCTCAGTGTGGTTGGCTTTATGTTGATGTGTTTGATCCATTTGGACTTGAGTTGTGTGCATGGTGATAGAGATGGATCTATTTTGATTCTTTTACATGTTGATATCCCATTATGCCACATCATTTGTTAAATATGCTTTCTTTTTGCCGTTTGATATTTTTTGCTTCTTTGTCAAAAATCAGGTGTTCATAGGTGTGTGGATTGATATCCAGGTCTTCAATTTGGTTCCATTGGTCCTCCTGTCTGTTTTTATGCCAATACCAGGCTGTTTTCAGTACTATAGCTCTGTAGTAGTTTGAAGTCAGGGATTGTGATGCCTCCAGAAGTTCCTTTATTGTACAGATTGTTTTGGCTATCCTGGATTTTTTGCTTTTCCATATGAGGTTGAATACCGTTCTTTTGAGGTTTGTGAAGAATTTTGCTGAATTTTTGATGGGCAATGCTTTGAAGCTGATAGAATTTTTGGGGTCACATATGTAAACTATCATATCATCAGCAAATAGTGAGAGTTTGACTTCTTTTCTGGTTTCTATACTCTTGATCTTCTTTTGTTGTCTTATTGCTCTAGTTAGAACTTCAAGTACTATATTGAATAGCTATGGAGAGAGTGGACAACCTTGTCTTGTTCCTGATTTCAGTGGAATCAACTTTGTATATCTCTCCATTTAGTTTGATGTATATTGCCTTTGTTATATTTAAGTATTTACCTTGTATCCCTGCTGTGTCCATGACCTTTATCATGAAGGGATGTTGTATTTTGTCGATGACTTCGACAGCATTTAATGAGATGATCATGTGGATTTTTATTTTCCAGTTTGTTTATATGATGGATTACACTGACACATTTTCATATGTTGAATCATCCCTGCATCTCTGGGATGAAGCCGACTTGATCATGGTGGATGCTATTTCTGATGTGTTCTTGGACTTGGTTTGCCAGTATTTTATTGAGTATTTTTGCATATTGTTCATGAGTAAAATTGGCCTGTAATACTCTTTCTTAGTAATGTCTTTGTGTGGTTTGGGTATCAAGGTAATTGTAGCCTCATAAAAAGAGTTAGCCATGTTGCTTCTGTTTTTAGTATGTAAAGTTTTGATTCAGGGTGGGAGAGGTGGCTCAGCACCTGCTGTTCAATCTTCCATCCCTACACTTAGACTCAAAGTTGTCAGTCCCTTGGTATTGTAATCCCTCTCCTGGAATCCTCAGCTACCTCACACGCAAATGGAACATAGATGGATTATCCATATACATTAAAAGTCTAAAAGCACAATCGTAATTTTTACAGTATCTAGGTGAGCCATGAAAACGCTAATGTGTAGTTAGAGATGTTGGCAATTTAGGACCTCCTGGTCAAAGCACGTGAATAAAATGACATAATATTTAAAAAAAAAAACACAACTGGTGGTAGAGGAAGAACCTGAAGTTGCTTTCGGCCTCGGAGAATGGTGATAAATGACACAGAGGGCGTTTTTTAGGATAGGGCCCAGATGCAGCAGATAGAAGGGTTTTCCCTTCTGCTAGCCAAATGTGGTGCTGCTCACTGCATGTCCTTTCCGCAGGCCCCTCAGGGCCAATGTCATGAAAAGACAATGGCAGGAGGTTTCACTCTCTAGTCTATGAAATCAGACAGGAGCCCTAACAGGCATCGCAGCCACAGAAGCCCACATTGCGCACCTATGTGGCCCCGCCTCCTTCAGCAGCTGACACCATAGCCTGGCCCCGCCTCCCTCAGCAGCTGACACCATAGCCTGGCCCCGCCTCCCTCAGCAGCTGACACCATAGACTGGCCCCGCCTCCCTCGTCAGCTGACACCATAGACTGGCCCATTACACTTCCATGAACTGGAAATGTCCTTTCAGATGTCACTGCTACTGCTGTGAGATGCAGGAAATCTGCTTTGCTTTCATGGACTAATTGGGAGGAATTTGATTAAAGCAAGTGTGAAATGCCTTCTTACTTTGGTGTCTGTGGGAATTGGTTCCACAATTCCCCAGCCATATCCGGAGGTTAAAAAAAATCTGCAAGCTCTCATGTCCCTTGTGAGAAATAGCACACATTTATGTAGTATATGTAAAGGATATGATGTGTAGTATATACACAGTATACATTACTGAATACTTTAAATCATCTCTAGGTAACATAAGGTTTAATAAAGTGTGAGCATTATATAAATGGTTATGCTGCATTGGTTAGGGGACAGTGGCAGAAAAGGACTGTCCAGGTGTAGTTTTTTCTGTATATTTTCAGTTCTGTCTTAGCTGTGGTTGGTTGACTGTGTGTGAATGAAGCCTGAGATAAACACCTGAGATAACCCCCCCCCAACCCATTCCAGCCATTTCCACTTCAGGCCTGGCAACAGATTTGCATCTGTGAGTAGTGGAATTCATTCAACTAATTCCTGCAGTAATGCCCTTGATGGTTTGCCCCCTTGTGTGATTGACAGGGGCCAAGGCATCAGCATAGACATCTGGTCTACCTGGAGGGAGGTGGGGGAGTATAAGGGGACACACTGCTTTGGGGCTTTTCATGTCCCTGAGCATCACCGACGTTGGTGACTTGGCTGATGGAGTTTCTAGCAGAACTGCAAGTTTAAGGGGAGGGCTGCTGGGCTCCCAGCTGCACCACCAGGCTGCCTCTTCCTTTCCAACCAATGTCACCTGTGTTCTCTTACCCACTGAAACCTCAGAGCTAGCTGAAGAGCAACAGGCACTTGGAGCATTAGACAGCCAGTGAGATACGTAGTATCTATGCAGTAGGGGAGCTCTCCTTGTATCAGCTGCATTTAATCCCAGAATATTGGCAACTTGCGGCCAAACTGGGGAAGACTGCAGCTTCAATGCAAGGCTGGCCTGCACATGTGAGCATCACTCTTATAGATGGCACTGTTTCTCTGGTAGTGAGGCTCCATCACAAGCAGCATCCTTCTTTTAGGGAAGTCTCATAGAATCTACTGCACAGCTTCTGCTGAATTAGGTGTAGCATGGTCTCATGTTATAGCAGCATCGATGTTCAGTGAGTGGCCATCTCTGCCGAAGCTGGGTGTCTCATAAGCCAAGGCAGCTTCAGTTACTGCAAGGACCCTGTGAACTTTGTCATCACACTTCAGGACCACAAATTCTAAGTAGTGTACAAAACTGAGGGGACTGGAGGGGAAGCTTAACCATTTAGAGCATGCACTGCTCTTGTTGAAGACCCAAGTCCAGCTCTTAAAACCTAGATTAGGCTGTAACTCTAGCTCTAAAAGCTCTGAAGCCCTCTTCTGGCATGGGAGGGTACTTGTACTCCTAAGTATAACAGCCACATAGGGACACGTAATTAAAAATGAAATATACTTAAAAATCTCCACCAGCAGAGTTATGCAAGAGTGCAGCACATAGCACAACACGTGATATTTGTGTTATCAAACGTGTGTTACTGGGCGGGGGGGGGGGGGTGATTATGTGACCCTGCTGGAAAATGATGGAACTTTCAAAATTAATTTTTCCTGGCTGTGAGTGTGGCTTAGAACAAAGCAGGTGCTTAGTGTAATCAAGGCTTTGGGCTCAGTTCCTAGAAGAAAATTGAAAGCAAACAAAACTAATTAAAAACAAAAAGCAAAAAGGGTAGATTCAGGCAGAAATAACTACATACTCACATATGCTGTCTGGATAGGCATCTAGGGTCTTTCAGAGGCTGGGCAGTGCACTAGGGTTTCACAGAGGCTGAGCAGTCACACTAGGATCTCCCAGAGGCTGAACAGGTGTGTTAGGGTCTCCCAGAGGCTGGGCAGGTGCTCTAGGGTCTCCCAAAGGCTGGGAAGGTGTGCTAGGGTCTCCCAGAGGCTTGGCAGGTGTGCTAGGGTCTCCCAGAGGTTGGGCAGTCACACTGGGGTCTCATAAAGGCTTGGCAGGTGTGCTAGGGTCTCCCAGAGGTTGGGCAGGTGTTGAAATAAGAGCGGTCGGGGCTGCGTCCCCAGCACCCCGGCCACCTGCTCGGCTAGCTTATGCCCCGAAATAACAACACACAAACTGTATTCATTTAAAATACTGCTTGGCCCATTTCTATCTAGCCTCTTCTCGGCTAACTCTCACACCTGGACTAGCCCATTTCTAATCATCTGCGTAAGCACCCCAAGGTGCGCTTACCGGGAAGATTCTAGCCTACGTCCATCTTGGGTTGGAGCTTCATCGCTCACGTCTGTCCGGGAGACTGGAGCATGGCTTCTCTGCTCCAGAGAGCAGAGCTGTCGAGTCTGAGCTCACTTCCTCTTCCTCCCAGTATGCTATTCTGTTTATTCCTCCCACCTATGTTTTAACCTATGAGGGCCAAGCAGTTTCTTTATTGCTTAACCAATGAAATCAACAGATTGATATATGACACTCCCACATCAGGCAGGTGCACTAGGGTCTCCCAGAGGCTGGGCAGGTGCGCTAGAGTCTTCCAGAGGCTGGGCAGGTGTGTTATGGTCTCGCAGAGGCTAGGCAGTTGTGCAAGGGTCTCCCAGAGTCTGGGCAGGTGCGCTAGGGTCTCACGAGGCTGGGCTGGTGCACTAGGGTCTCACAGAGGCTGCTGAGCAGATGCTCTTCCACTGAGCTCAATCTAAGGCCGAAAGAGGTTTTTTAAAAAATATTTATTTATTTATTTATTTATTATGTATACAATATTCTATCTGTGTGTATGTCTGCAGGCCAGAAGAAGGCACCAGACCTCATTACAGATGGTTGTGAGCCACCATGTGGTTGCTGGGAATTGAACTCAGGACCTTTGGAAGAGCAGGCAATGTTCTTAACCTCTGAGCCATCTCTCCAGCCCGCTGAAAGAGATTTTAAATGAGAAACTGGAAGTGGCCTTGGTGTGGTTTGGTAGGGCTGCCATGGACTGAGGATTGAAACTACAGATACTTATTTCCTCATGGTTCTGGAAAATGGAAGTCTGCGTTGAAGGTGTGAGCAATTTGCTGTCTCCCACGAGCTCTCGGATGGTCAACTCCTCCCTGTAGACTCATGGTTACCCTTCCCACCCTCACCCCATGCACCTATGTTGTATCTGCTTCTGATTATAAGGACACCAGCCTTGCTGGGCTAACCCTGTGCTCATGGCCTCTCTTTAGCTTAGTTCTCTAAAGGTTCTGTCTCTAAACACAAGCACATCCTGTATTCCTGGAGGTTCTGGCCCCAACAGCTGCATTCTGTGCACAAGGGTACACAGTTCAGCCTAGAATGCACTCTGAAGATTCCTCCAGTTCTAAAAGTCTTCCCCAGTTCCGAATGAAGTCAGATGTCCGTGCTCTGGGCATGCATGTTCCCCAAGGCACACAGCTGGAGCAGAACATTACAGATGCAGTGATGAGGCCCCAGGGATGGAACACCCCACTGTTTCCAAGCTGTGCATATTACATTTTTCTTAGCGAGAAGGAATGATAAACAGGGATGGAATATTTTAAGTCACACCTGCCTTGGATGCCAAAAATCCTCCTGGTGTTTTGCCGAGGCCACTCCCTCCATGGCCGTCTCATACGCTGCGTCTGCCACTGTTTGCTATGGAAAAAGCAGTCCACTGGCTTCAACATCCATGCATACTGCTTTAAATAAACGCTGGACGCTGAAGCAGAGCCCTGCTCTGCAAATGGAATGCAAGGCTATTTCCATCAGGGACAGAGACTAATGACGACTCCTAGACTTTAGAAAAGCCTCTGTAAATGGCATTCCATGGACTGAAGGGCAGAGCTTAGTGGCACAACGCCTTGTAGCGCAAGCAAGGTCAGAGGTTCGAGCCCCAGCGCTGCAAAATGAATACAAAAAATTATTGAGTCTTTCAAAATCAGCTATTGCACCGTGGCTAGCATTGCCAGTGCGTTGTCCTACATGCCCACAGGACACACTGGGAGACTGTAAGACATGACTTCTGAGTGGTCGCCTCTATGGCTGTATTTGTGTACACAGAACCAAGAGCATCACGGTGGTATTGGGAGGATTGCAGAGGTCAGTGTGTGAAGGATGTGACTTCAGACTGTTACCAGGGGCGAGCCCACCAGCTCGGGTACAGCTGAAAAAGTCGCAAGCAAATAGAATGAATAATAACGACAGCGGGGACAACGGGTGCTCTCACAGCTGCAGCCCGGGGGAGAGAGCAGGCGAGGGTTGGGTGAGATTGGGTCTCGAACAAATATGAACGGCCAGGATGGATGCCAGTAGTATCTATATGTTTCCATGGTGTTTCAGCCTGTTTTTCCAGTGATTGATATATGAGAGCAAAGAGAGCTTGGCGGTTTATTGTTTTGTGACACTTGACAGAGATAATCCAATGAACATGACCAGAAGGCTGGTTTAAAAAGAAAAGAAAAAGAAAGAAGAAATTCCTCGGTTTCACTGGGCTCTTTAAGGCTTGCTTACTCCACTTTCCTCCTTTATTGTCTTGTCCCTTCCTTTCCTTCTGACCTCTTTAGAGGAGCAAGTCGCCATTAGCATGCATCTAGACAGCTCTTTTCCAGTGAACTGTCATTTCCTTTTGAGCAGAATCACAATGAAATTGCTGAACTATTGGCTCACACTTGGCTATTTAAATTCTTTCCAGCAAAGGTCAGTGAAGAATCTTTAAAGAACTTCAAGAAAATGAGATTTTAGCCTAAATTCTTATTTTCAAAGAGGAATTGCTTTTTTAAATTGCTGTGGAGACATAGGAAGGAGCTGATATGCATCAAGAAACCCCACTTCATCCCTTTTCCTTAGCTGGTGCCTCCTTTGCTATTACATCAATCTCTAATTTTGCATTAGAACTAATCACTTCATCTCACTAACCAGTACAAGTCTGCTAGTTGCTGTTCATAGGTAAAACAATTAGTTATTGTTCTTTATACAAACGAGACAGCATTCATTAAGTCCTGGGAATTCTGTATAGTATATGACATTCTGCAGAGACTCAGCCAGAATCTATGATGGGTCCCCTCCATGAGTGTGAGACAGAAAACAGGAGCCTTTATCAGAATGACCAGAGCCTAGGTTTCTCTAATGCAGCAGTTCTCAACCTGTGGATCATTATCCCTTGGATAACCTGTAACCCTTTCACAGGGATCACTTAATACCATTGGACAACACAGATATTTACATTAAGATTCATAACAGTAGCAAGATTGCAATTATGAAGTAGCAACAAAAATAATTTTATGGTTGGGGCAACAGCACAACATGAGGAACTGTCTTAAAGGGTCCCAGTATTAGAAAGGTTTAGAACCACTGCTCTAATGTGTGTGCACTATTATTTCAGGTTTAGAACCATTGCTCTATTGTGTGCACACTATTATTTCAGGTTTAGAACCACTGCTCTAATGTGTGTGCTATTATTTCAGATCTAGAACCACTGCTCTAATGTGTGCACTATTATTTCAGGTTTAGAACCATCGCTCTATTGTGTGCGCTATTATTTAGGTCTAGAACCACTGCTCTAATGTGTGTGCTATTATTTCAGATCTCGAACCACTGCTGTAATGTGTGTGCACTATTATTTCAGGTCTAGAGCCACCGCTCTATTGTGTGCGCTATTATTTCGCTTCTAGAACCGCTGCTCTAATGTGTGTGTGCTATTATTTCAGGTCTAGAACTACTGCTCTAATGTGTGCGCTATTATTACAGGTCTAGAACTATTGCTCTAATGTGTGCGCTATTATTTCAGGCCTAGAACCACTGCTCTAATGTGTGCTCTATTATTACAGGTCTAGAACCACTGCTCTATTTTGTGCGCTGTTATTTTGTGTCTAGAACCACTGCTCTAATGTGTGTGTGCTATTATTTCAGGTCTAGAACCACCACTCTAATGTGTGTGTGCCATTATTTCAGGTCTCAGAATTCAACCCTTTGATGTTCACGGGTGTGATCGAGTGTGAGAAGCCAAACAACAACCTGAGTAGGTTTCGTGGCTGCATGTGAGTATCATGCATCTTTTAGAGTTTTCTCGGTTTTCTTTTAGTAAAACATATGCGCACACAGAAACACAGACTCACGACATGCTTTTGGATATTCTTTGCCACAGAACACAACTTTTGGCTGACCTTGGAACTAGTTTCTAAGATCCTGTCGGCAGTATTATTAAGGAGTGCCTGGCTTTCCCTCTGAGAGGCTGAGGAACATGACAAGGGACAAGAGGCTTATGACCATGTTACATGGCCTCAAAGCAAGGGAAGTCAGAGGGCGGAGGCCAGGCAGGAAGAGCCGGGATAGAAATGCATTCCTCCTTGTTCATTCTGCCATGGAACGCTTTATTGAGTACCTGCTGCGTGCTGGTCCTAGCCAGCGCACTGACTATAAAACAGTCACAGTGACTGCCTTTGTGTTTGTTTCTTCCAATTGGGATAAAAGAGATTGGTGTGTACAATATCTCAGTCACCTTCCTTGCTCCTAAGCAGAAAGACCAAAGGTGGCATTATGGCCTACGAGTGGCCGTGTGTCGTGATACTTGGTGAAGCTGGGTCATGGGTACGTGGAGCCCAGGAGCGTACTCTACCATTTGGTCTGCTCTTATGTTTGTTTGGAAATTTTCCTAATAATAGCAACACTGCTAGTGTAGGGGAAAAGAGTGGGTGAGAGCAGCAGGGAATTGTGGAACTGCACGGCAGGGCTGTTAGCAACTGTCTCTTGGAGAACGAAGAAGGTGATAAGGATCTAAGGACACCCGGGCTCAGGCTACTGTAGCATGCATGCTGCTGTGGGAGTAGAACTCACAGACAGCTCCCTGAGCATCCACGTGATGGCACTGTCCAGTGCAGAGCAGTCTCCCCTCATAAATGGACTCCTGAAATGGGCCTTCTCTCTAAGAATTCTGTGCAAGTCCCCAACTTGCTGATAGTATCCAGCTGTGTTCTTTAAATCATTCCCTACCACTCACCCCTAATGAGATCCTCAGAAGCTGGAGACACCAGCTTTCTCTACCACTGTCAGCTGTCCCCAAACTTCTCTCACCAGTGTAGGGCTAAGCTTTGCCCTTCGATATGAGCAGAGAGAAAGCTGGCTTGGGTTGCCTCTGTTCAGCTAGCTAACTTCATCACATGTATGTACTTATTTTTTATTTTATTTGTGTGTATGTGTGTGTCTGGGGAGAGTGCCCACAGAGCCCAGATCCCTTAAAGCTGGAATTACAGGCAGTTCTGAGCAGCTTTGACTTGTGTGCTGGGGAACCAAGTCAGGGTCTCTAGAAAAGCAGAAAGCCGGCTTAACCACTGAACCAAACCTCCTCGGCCCCATATGGGATGATCTTTGAAACCGTAATCCAGTTGAGTATTTGCATTTGCCCATAAAAGTAAAGCCACCACTTGTCTGGTTGGTTGTCTGATATAAAATTCATCTCAAATTGTAAAGCTAGTTACCTGCTTTCCTGTTCAGACTGTCCTGTGTCTGTGTCTTTATTTGGGTGCCTTGATGTTGAATGCATTTATAGTTGACATATCTGCCTGTGCTGTTGCTTTTTAAAATTATAATCAGAGTTTTTGTTGGTGTGTGTGTATGTGCGCATGCGCATGCACGCAGGCGCACACCACTTGGGCCGTTTCTTTGCCTCAATCCTATCTCTCCCCTGTAAGTGGAACTTAGCTACTCTGCTCTCTCAGTCGCCATTCTTGCCCCCACGTAAGCGTCCACAGAGCCATCCTACCTGCATGTCGTAGAGCTGGTTACAACCTCACTGCTCCCGCGTGGCTGCTGGATGCCTGTGGGAAATGCAGCCCGCTTACTGGGGTAGCCGCCTTATTCTCATGGATGGCTAGTGCAGGGACTGTCGTCACCTCATATTTTAGTTACTGTTCTTTTGCTGTAGGAGAAACCATGATCAAAGCAACTTAAATCATTTAACTGGGGCTCTTGGAAGGCTGTCCATTTCCATCATAGTGGGGAGCGTGGTGGCCAGCAGGCGCTGCAGCCATGGCCAATAGCTCACATCTGCATCCTCAGGCGGGAAAGCAGAAAGAGAGTGGGACCACACACTTCCTCCAACCAGGTCACACCTCCTAAGCCTTCGTAAACAGTCCACCAACTGGGGATTGAGCCTATAGGAGCCATTCTCTTTCAAACCACCACACTCCCATGAGCTAGAACAGCAGAAACATTGTTAACAGCTGAACTGTTTCAGTTCCATATCCTCTCCCCGCCAGTGTTCAGGTTTGGGTGAAACGTGTCCAAGAGCTTCAGTGGCAATAAACAAACTTTAAAGTGAGCTGTAATCATATCAACTAGGCTCCTCAATGTTTGCGGTGCTTTCATTGACCATAATAGGCATCATTATCCCTTCAGA
Source organism: Neodon shergylaensis (assembly GCA_025134845.1). Taxonomy (NCBI): domain Eukaryota; kingdom Metazoa; phylum Chordata; class Mammalia; order Rodentia; family Cricetidae; genus Neodon; species Neodon shergylaensis. The sequence goes on along the minus strand of JABTXL010001975.1, from coordinate 433,726 downwards.
AAATGGAACACTGGCACAAAGCAGTTTGATAATTTTCACATGTATTCAAATTAGATGAGCAAAAACCCGACCAATGTTTTATATCAAAGAGAAGTCTGCCCATGGTTCAGCATCCCAGACATTACTCATTATCTCTCATTTTACCCATCCTGCCTGTGCCAGCCAGCGTGCTTGTAGGCGTAGATGGAGTTCTCAGACTTACGGAAGTAAGAGGACAGTTATCTGCATAGGGATGGAGGAGCCTAGCAACCTGTAGGACATAGCACAGATACCGGATCAAAAGCTGTTGTGTTGACACCACAACAAGGCCCATGGACCTGAGAGCAAAAATGACCCCTAGGTGGAATTCTTTATGGTCAAGGGACAGAGTCGATCAGTGCTCCCTGACCAGGGAGGCGCAGGAAGTTGACTCCCTGTTCTCTGTTGCTTCCATCGACTCCTGGCACCCTTCCCAACTCCCACCCAATAGATCCAACCCAGAAAGAGCCAGGGTTGGGGCAGCAGTCAGGATTTACTAAGTTCTGAGGGGGACAGCAGGGTACAAAATGTAATAAGACATGAGGATCCTGGCTTGGGGCCTAGAAGAGAGGATGTCCATGAAGGCTGTACAACTGAGCCCACACTATAAAAGAAAACTCCTCTATGCCAAAACCAGCACAAGGGGAAAGGGCATTTCCGTGGTGTATCTGCCCAGAAGGGAAAGCCTTCAAAGGAAGCACACAGCCTGCAAAGTTTATTCCCAGAGGAGCACAGTGCTCATGCATCCACAGGTGTGAGCCTGTCCCGAGAAGTGGATGACGAAGCCAGCAAGACTGGGCTGCAGGCTCCTGCAGAGAAATTTGTAAAACCTGAATCTGAGCAGTGCTTTAGACATGGTGAAAAAAATGCTTTGGGTTAAAAAATTTAAACTATTTTGTAATAAATTATAACATGGAGGTCTGATCACTGAGCTGTTAAAAAAGCAAGACAGGAGTCCAGATCACACATTTGTAGACAGGTTGATATAGAGTAGTAGCAGGCCAGAATAGATTGAGGGCCCTGGTGTCTGGGTGCTCCAGATTAGCTACCCTGGGGAGGGGTTGACTTGAAGACTATGGAAGCTCATGCCCCTTGCACTGCAGGACTTGGTAGACATTGCCTGAGCACTAAAGCCTCGTTTCCCCTGTGTCTGTGCAACCGAATGGCTTTCCACCCCTACGCCTGGGCCTCGTCAGCATTGATGTGGTTGCCAGTGCTCACCTTTCTCATACAACGCAGATGAGCGCTCCCGACAGCAAACAAATTGGAGTTCGAGTTGGAGAGAAAAAGGCTGAATCAGACATTTATCTGCTGAGCACTGCGGCTTCTCAGGGATCACTAGATCGTATCAGCCAGTTCTTTATAAAGTTTTCATTTAGAAGAGCACATTTCGACGAGTCACAAGGCCTGGCGACTTGCACTAGACCAGTCCATCCGAGGAGCCTAGATTAAATGGGAAAGGATGGGCTTGATTGCCAAGGACAGAGTACTACAGAAGGGCAGACTTGAAGACAGGTTTATCTGCTCAGCCTGTAGCCTGGAAGGCCGAGGCCAAAGTGCCAGAGGGTTGATATCTTTCAATCTTTCACTGTTTGGCTTGTGGTTGGCCAGCTTGTCCCTGTGTCTTCCCATCACCATTCGTGTGTGTGTATGTGTGTGTGTTTGTGTGCGTGTGTGAGTGATTGGGTTGGAGACTGTTCTAATGACCTCATTTAACCTAATTACTTTCTTAAAGACCCTGTCGTATCTTGAGGTCCTGAAGATTGAGACTTCCACACATGGATTCGTGGGACAACATAGTTGGGCCTGTAATCAAGAAGTGGGTGTGGACGGCAGCTTGGTGTGCTCTTCTCTTGAGCATCTCTGGAACTGAGTCCCACGTCTGTGTCTGCTCTACTGTTGATGAGAGCACCCAGCCTCTGGAGTTTAGGGCAGCCCACCAGCTACTGAGGGCTGGGCCGACTGGGCGATGCTCTTCTCCCTCTAATATGGGTCCTGTTCTCATGGGAGTGTGTCTGGGCTCCCATATCTGCTGCCTGTTCCTGTAGCCATGGACCCTATCTAGGCTGGCTCAACCTCTGGTGATAAGCTCTCTTTCCAGTTGGTTTGATTTGAAAGCACAGTGTAGGAGTCAGGCGTACTGCTCAGATTTTAAGTTGTACTTTCCTAGCATTTTGAAGACCTGGATTTAATACACTGTACAACACACACACACATAGACACATACATGCACACACACACACACACAGAGAGAGAGAGAAAGAGAGAGAGAGAGAAAGAGAGAGAGAGAGTCTGTAGATCCTCAGTATCTTGGAAGTTATTCATAGAACTCTTCTCTGTGAATACCAAAACTCAGATATTCAAATCCCATATATAAAATGGCATACCATACTGTTTGCATATAAACTATACATATCCTCCTGTAAACTCTAAATAATGTGACTTATAAAAATAGTACAGGGTAAATAATTATGCGTTGTATTTTACAGGAGATAACAAGAAAAAAAATCTAGCTGTTCACTACAGACAGTTCCTCAACCCTAGTGTCCCCCACCTTGAGTCTGAAATACTGTTCTCTCTGCTGAGTTCATCTTGTTCCTAGAAATTATGACTGGGGCGATTATTCTTCATGGCTATGCAGAGAAGTCTTTTCCGTGTTCAGCTGTGCCTAGAAAAACATTCACAGGAGAGATCTAGCATGGGAGTTCCCTTCCCGGGGCAGTAGTGGGGCAGGGCTTTGTATGTACTGCCCATACAGAGACTGAGGCTTAGCTTCAGTCTGGGGCCTCTGTCTTGGGTCTGCTGGTGTGAGCCATCAATCAGCACAGGGCTGACTGGAGCCCATACAGAGACTGAACACCACTTAGCTTCATTCTGGGGCTCCTTATCTTGGGTTTGCTGGTGTGAGCCATCGGCACAGGGCTGACTAGATAGTCCTTTGAGTGTCCCTTTCTACATACGTTGAAGAAAAGCTCGCACTGGGGTGATTTATATTAATTGCAACATCTTTAAATGCAGCAAGCGTTTTAGCTTGGTTTTGTCTAGTTTATCTTCTTCACTGGATAAGCTCACGTGTCTGTGTCCTTGTAAGAGCTGGCAGGAAGGAAAGACTCAGAGGTCTGAGCTGCCAAGCAGAGACATTTGGGATGAGGGTGGAGAGAAGGATGCCTGTGGTGGGTATAGAACAGTGGCAGGTGGCAGTATATTGGGCTTCTGGGTCTATCCCAGCCTAGTACTAGTGCAAACTCCGTTAGCCAACACTGGTCGTTGGGCCAGGAGAACAAGTTTTAAAGTAAATAACTTAAACTTGGCCAGTCCTTCTGGATCTATCCAGCACTGAAACAGTTTGTACCACGCGTGGGTTTAAACACACCTCAGATTGAATATGTTAATGTCTTAATAACTTTATAAAAACAGAAGTAAAATGTTACCAAAATCTGGGTTGAAGAGGTGGCTCAGTGGATTAGAGAACTTGGAAACGTGAGAACCTGAGTTCCAATTCCCAGGACCCATGTAAAATCGGGTGTGGCCACACACAACTGTGACACTAGCGGCCAGCAGATGCACAGTCTGGCTGGAGAAAGATAAGTGCTAGCTAAGTTCAGGGACAGACGCTGTCTCAAGGAAATAAGACTGAATGCTTGATGTCCTCCTCTGGTCTCCATGTGAGTAACTATGTACACATGTTGGCATCCATGCATATACCACATGCACAGACAAATACAACATTGCCAATATTAATAGCATCCTTTCTCAAGGCCTGTGAATTCTGTGATAACACAAGGCATTGGATGGTGTTAGCATTTCTGGCAGAGTAGACGTGTGAGCCATCATACAACAAGACTGTCCTTGTCAGCTTACCAGGTCTGCCCCTTGACTACCAAGTTGGTCCCCTCTGTCATCAATCCCCAGTTAATTCTGTGCAAAACAGATAAAAGGTAGCTTCCTCTCAGCTGTTGTGGAGACCCACAAGGATAAGCACCCATGCTGGGAGACTTTTGTACCCTCCCCTGATGGAGGAAGGTCATTGGTTAATTAATAAAGAAACTGCTTGGCCTAATAGGTTAGAACATAGGTGGGTGGAGTAAACAGAACAGAATGCTGGGAGGAAGAGGAAGTGAGCTCAGACGCCATTCCTCTTTTCTCTGGGGCAGATGCGATGAAGCTCCGACCCAAGATGGACGTAGGCTAGAATCTCCCTAATAAGTCACCACCTCGTGGTGATACACACATTAATAGAAATGGGCCAAGCAGTGTTTAAATGAATACAGTTTGTGTGTTGTTATTTTGGGGTATAAGCTAGCCAGGCGGCTGGGAGCTGGGTGGCAGGAACGCAGCCCGCAGCTCCTTCAACACTCCCCTGTCCAGCAGTCAAGCTTCCTCGGTTCCGTCTGGAAGTACTTGTGCAGCCATGTGATGTGCCATGGTCCATGTTCCTCCACAGCATCCACAGTAACGGGGAGAAGGCTGGGCTGCATAAGGAAAACTTGCTGCTTCGAGGCTGCACCATCAGGAACACAGAGGCGGTGGTTGGCATTGTCATCTACGCAGGTAGGCACGGGCTAAGCCTTAGACCGCGCATGGCCACACTGTGCTGTATGCTGCTCAACATTTCTTTCTTATGCTCTCTGATCCCAAGGATTGTGAATACCCATTGTAGAACATTGTGAAATTTATGCAAACAGAAAAGTATAAAAGCAAGGGTTGTTCTAATGGTACCTCAACCCAATAGAGTTTTTGGTGTTTATACTTTTACCCTCCCCCCCTTTTTTGGATTTTTTGTGGGATTTTTTTTCATTTTTGTATATTTCTTTCCATTCACGTCACAGTTGTGATAATGGTCCTTTCATTGTGCATCCTATTTTGAGCGAGGTTCCTAGAGAGTGGTAATCCAGCATAATGGCTTTGCGGGATCCAGTCATTGGCCCCTGTGTTCAGGAGACAGTTACTCCATATCCCTCCCTCTTCCTCTCCAGGACATGAAACCAAAGCCCTCCTAAACAATAGCGGGCCCCGCTACAAGCGCAGCAAGCTCGAGAGACAAATGAACTGCGATGTCCTCTGGTGTGTCCTCCTCCTCGTCTGTATGTCTCTATTCTCAGCGGTTGGTAAGTCTCTGAAGATGAGGCCCCCGTGAAGGAGACTGCTGGACAGCCTGCAGGCCAGTTTGGGGGTGGGGATTATCCTGACTCCACTAGACCCAGCACGGAAAGGTCAAATGCACCATTTTCACTGATGTGGATCCCAGGAGTGTCTGCATCAGCATCAGTGTGGCCACACGGAGGCAGATGGGCTCTGAAGAGTAAGGCTCTTTTCTGAGTTGATTACTGCTTGGATGGGAAGATGAATCCATCCTAGTGATAGTAATGTATCCAGCGAAGAGTTGGCAAGAGGGACGAACCAAGATGACAACAGGAGAGGCAGACATGACAATGTGGCTGTATAGAAACAGAAAACGACCGTTTGTTTCCTAAGGGTAGGGGAGCATTTATATAAGCTTTGCAGGAATGTGTTCTTTGAGGCTCCAGCCCTTGACTTCCACCTTGTTCCTGGTCAACTGTCAGCATAGACCAGACAGGTATAACATGGTTTTGAAGCATGGGCTCGGGTGATTAAAGACAGAGCTATGGAGAACACCAAAGAGTTTTTGTAACCAGATAGGTGTGGGACTCAGGAGGAAACATATATAACCCTTGACTTCTCGGAATCTGTAACATGACGAAGTTCAATTTCCAAGAAGAGACCTCGTGGACAGTGTTGAGTTCCTGCTGCTTTTTCACCTAGCGGCTCAGGACTCTGTTTTTGTGGCACCCTGATGGTGAAATCTTTCTCTTAGCACATAGACAGTTTCTATAGCATGACCAGTGGTGACACTCCTCATCATCAACAGGAAACCTTGGGGTGTGGTTGGTGGGTTCTTGCTATGTTGTACAGGATGGCCTACAGTGTTTGATCCTCCTGTTGCAGCTTTAAATGACATGATTACAGGTACGTAGTACCACACACACTTTAAGAAACTCTCAATTTAAGCCATGCGCCATCTGCCCATGGGCCCAAGAATACTATGTGTGGTGCTTTCTTCTATGGCAAAGAAAGCTGGTCAACAAATATGCCATGTTGAGTGACAATCTTAAATTTGTCTTAATTTTTGCCAAGCAGCATTCTCTCTTTACTGTCCGATGAATGATGCCCCTCTTTGAACTTGCACAGGGCATGGATTGTGGGTACGTCGCTACCAAGAGAAGAAAGCGTTGTTTGATGTTCCCGAGTCTGACGGCAGCTCTCTGTCCCCAGCCACGGCCGCCCTTTACTCCTTTTTGACGATGATAATTGTTCTGCAGGTAACAGTATTCAGTGCTGTGTGGTAATTACTTTATCTTCCTCAATGGAACTCCAAAGCCTTGCGAAGAATTTCCTATACATTACTCATCTTGAAGAATCACGAATACTTGTTGCCTTTTATTCTCTCTTTGTAAGTTGTTTCTTTGGAGGCTTTCAGGTTGATGCCTCCTTTGCTTTTCTTAAAATGGTGCGTGAGGGTTGAGTTTTTGCCAATTTTCCTTAGTTTTTATTATTAAGATTATTATTGTTGTTGTTGTTAGTAGTAGTAGTAGTAGTAGTAGTCTATGATTGAAGAAAGGCCTCATACATGCTAGGCAAGTGTCTAACCATTAAACTCATCTAAGATATCCCTGCCTCTTACCACCAGTGCTTTCTACAGTAGGAAAACAGTCTCATGTGACAAAGTAGTCCTTTTTCGTAAATGCAAATTTTGTGCTAGCCTTGTGTTAGGATAATAGTTTCTGTCTTAGTAGCATAATTAATTTAGCAGGAGAAAAACCCTGCTATAGTTAGTCAGAATATGATATTCTGGGCTCGTAAATATCAGTTCGATGCTATGAGGCTACCAATAAACATTCAGTTCCAGAAGGCTGGGCTTGAAACCATAACCGGGCATTTTTTTCGCCAGCCATCTTCCCTTTGCACTCTATTGCACAAGATCACAGAAATTGTCCTGCCTCTGAAACAACTGTTTGTATTCCACGGCTACCCCCTGGACCATGGTCACATCCTTGGGTGATAGACAGCTCCTGCCGCGGGGGCCCAGGGAAAGCCTGAGGGAGACTGCTATACTCGGAGGTGACTTTGCTCGTGAGGACTCTGACTCTGCCTGTTCTCTTCTCTTCTCTCTTTCCTTTCCTAGCCCCTCTCAACACAAGCTAGTCTCCAGGCCATCGTTATCCTTCCAGACACAGGAGTGGATTTCCGCTCTGCAATTGCACCAGCCTAAACTATTCTAGTTTAAACTCTTTGCCAGGACTCTAATCCTTTCCCAATAGTGGCTTTAAGGCAACCTATTTAAGCTCTTAAAGGTACAGTACAGTTCTTGCTTCCTTGGTCATTTGTCATTTAACTCCACTGCTTTCACTCCATGACTCCCCGGTTCTTACAGTCGTCCATCCTGTGTGTCTCTGTCTTGTAGGTACTGATCCCGATCTCCTTGTATGTGTCAATTGAAATCGTCAAGGTGTGCCAAGTATACTTCATTAACCAAGATATAGAACTATATGACGAGGAGACAGACTCACAGATGCAGTGCCGAGCTCTGAACATCACGGAAGACTTAGGGCAGATACAATACATCTTCTCAGACAAAACTGGCACTTTAACTGAGAACAAGATGGTCTTCCGAAGATGCACCGTGTCTGGCATAGAATATGCTCACGATGCCAACGGTAAGTTGGCCGAAACAGAGGCCTCCAGTGTGGCCCGGATGAGAATACTGCTTTCTCCAATGCTGCATGGTCAGGAGGCAGGAGAAACTGTTTACGGGCTACAGTACTCGCACGTTTTCAAGGAAGGATAAATCCTTGGCGATCACTTGAGAGCCTAGGGCTATTTATAGAGTGAGCTGACATTGCCCTGCTTGATGCCGTGTCTGGAATGATATACATCTGTTCTGGCTCATTTTCTGTCTTGCGAGCGCAGCAGCCGGGCAGAGCATCCTTGAAGTGCTAGTTTCTGCAGTGGCTTTACTTTGTCCCAGGGAGGGACAGAGAGGTTTTTCTGTTGTTACTCATCTATCTTCCTGCTATCGCCTAAAAAATTCTCAGATGGGCACTGTGTACTTTACCACTGCATTCTTGGCCTTGGAACACAATGTCCATTGGAGACTGAGAGAGATGAGTCTCTCTGCTTCTGGTTACTCGGGCAGCCCCGCCTCCTGCCTCTCCTTTCCTTATCCTTTGCTGCCTCCTTCCTTGCTAAAGGAAAGCTCAGGAAAAGCTTCCTAAGCCCCTTGCCAGGAGGAGATGCGATGAAGGTGCCTTAGAAGAGCCATATTTCTAGATAATAGCCATTTTCAAGCCCTCTTGCTTTGCAAACAGAATTCCCTTCTTTTCGATAGAAACTACAAAGAAACACACACTGCCAAGGAGAATGGGGGGCGGGTAAAATGGAGGAGTCAGTGAATAGCCAAAGATGTCACTACTGAGCTGTCTCTCTAGCACCTAAGAATTATCTTGATGGCCACTGTCTTCCTCTGTATAGTGTTGTTATAGCAGAAGGCCTAAGTATCTACCTGCTGTTTAACATTTTTTTTTATTTGCACCCCAAATAAATAGCTGGTGCTATTTTCTGTCTTTATCTGACTACTTCAGTCTCTACTCTGACTACTTTCCTGACCCCACTCCCCTGTGTACCTTACGCTCTAATCCTGTGGCTTCCTGTCCCCTTCCCAACTGTTCAGCTTTGTGACTGGAGTATGTTCCCAGGCATTGTGCTTGCAGCAACCTGTGGAGCTGGGGCTCAGTTTCAGGTGGATGGGAGCAGGTTTGAGATCCCTCACACAGCAGTGCCTTGAATCAGTGCTGATGCTTTCTCTTGGTGAGGTGGTATATTTCTTAATTAGCTTCAAGTGCATGGATAGCACATTTTATATGGGTATCAAAACCAAAACATTTGTACCCTGTAGATATGTATAGTTAGTTATGATTTGTCAATCAAAGATAATATTAATAGCACAATTAACAGAATAAAGTTGGGATCTGAAACAGATCCATGGGGCAGAATCATAGATTTAATAGAAGTCAACTGCTGAGATAAGGCTAATGGGTTCTGTCACCTCCAAAGGACATACTGAAGCATTTGAGGAATGAAACAGTCTTCATGTATCTTCATGATACGATGTGCAGAAATGCCAGCACTGGATAAATATCATCTTCAGTCGGTCCAGCCCATGGGTTGACCCTAACTATGAATTCAAATCTGAACCACGGCTCACATACTGGAGCCATCCACAGAGACTATGAGCATATTCCTCTCTCGCTTCATGCCCGGATAACCGACAGCTAGCTGGCAAGTCAGAACCAGCCTCAGCCCACAGTACGGCAGCAGTAGCTGCTGCCTGGCTCCATAGCCTCAGAGAGAAGGGAGAGGCCTGAGAGTTACAGGTTGTCCCTCTCCAGGTTGGAGCCAAGTCAGTACACAATGCCAGAACGTGACAAAATCACATGGCCGGGCACTGCTCCTCCTTGCCTTCCAGCCAGTATGCTGGGACTTACATCATCGGTAAACAGGTGGGCTGTTTGGCACCCTGCTATGGAGAAGGGCCTGATGACGGTGGGCAGGCATTTCTTCCCTTTCCCTGTTTCTCTCGTCGCTGAAGGAAGGCTGATGATTAATAGAACTGAATTGCTCACACGGCTGACTAATCCCACGGGTACCCACTTCCTTGGGCATCTTTCAGAAGTGCCCTGATAATAGGCTGCCCTAATGCTTCTACCAAGGGCTCTGCTGGCACTTGGAAATCTGGTTAAATGCTTGGTTTGGAGGAGTAATCCTGAATAGGTTACTTATTGCTCACCCGTGACTCAGAGAGTCATCCCACCCTGGCAAATCTGGGAAGATTTGTTCAGAGCCACTGGCAAGAAACAGTGGTGCGAGCTCTTCGTCATACCATTTTCCAAGCACCTGTGTGGATGTGGGGGTCCTCTTGGGCAGTGGCTCCCAAAGACTCAAGCTGAGGATCATAGTCAAGATCCTCTTGGACAGAGCCTCCCTGGCTGGGTCCAGTCCTGGTTACACGCAGGCAGCCCGCGCAGTCTCAAGAGTGCAACCCTTGCTCATTTCAAGTATTCCACCATTGACCCGTACATGGAGACAGCTCCCTCGCCCACATGGCCAAACGCCAGGCACCTAGAGTGGTACCTACCCTCCATTTCACATGAAGATTGTCTCAACTACTGAGAACTCAAGAACAGTGGCACTGGGTTTTGATCCTACTGCATGTACTGGCTTTGTGGGAGCCTAGGCAGTTTGGATGCTCACCTAATTAGACCTGGAAGGAGGTGGGTAGTCCTTGGACTTCCCACAGGGCAGGGGACCCTGATTGCTCTTCGGGCTGATGAGGGAGGGGGACTTGATTAGGGGAGGGGGAGGGAAATGGGAGGCGGTGGCAGGGAGGAGGCAGAAATCTTTAATAAATAAATAAATACATAAATTAATTAATTAAAAAAAAAAGATTGCCTCATTGTTTTGAGGGCCCCAGTGAGGCAGGCCACCCCAGGGCAGGGGATCTTTCAAGAACCCCGTTGTGTTGTTAGGCCTGCACACTGCCCTGCCTTTTAGTAGACCAAACCATATCTAAGCTGGAGAGGGAGGGAAGGTCAGTTGGGAGTCCAAGTCTGGTTTAGTGAGGCAATGTAGCTACTGTGCTGTACTTGACAGGATTCTAGCTTTGGAATCCCTTGGACCTGGGTGCCATCTTCATCTCCTTTCTCCTGTGTTGTGTAACCTTAATAAGTTCCTTAAATTCTCTGACATGAGACTTGGTCTTCTTACCTGTAAAAGAGTCTGTCATTAAACACGATAATAAAGCCAAGATGTTCGGCTGCCTTCGGGTTTGTCCACTCAGTTAGTTCATGGAGGACACAAATAAGTCGGGATGTTGTAGTAACTTTCCCAAGCCCCTTGTCAGTGAAACACTAGGTACAGCCTTGCCATCAGAGAGTGTGGATGGGATGTTCTGTGGACAGATCGTCGTAGACCCTACAACATGCTGAATTGACTATGCCTGCCCCCATGATGTCTTCCATTGTGCCCCTGTCCCCATAGCCCAGCGACTGGCCAGGTACCAAGAGGTGGACTCAGAAGAGGAGGAAATGGTGCCCAAGCTGGGCCCATCCTCCCACCGTGGCAGCACCGGAAGCCACCAAAGCATCCGTGCCACTCTCAAGAACCAGAGTATGAAATGCCACCGGCGCTCGGGCAGTCGGGCTGAGGCCAAGAGAGTCAGCATGCTGTCGAAGCACACTGCCTTCAGCAGCCCCATGGTGAGCGCAGGCGGCGTGGGGCTCTCCTGCTAGGGGAGGGGGGAAAGCCCATCATTCTGCTCTCTTCCCACTCTCATTTTCTCTGATAATCAAAATTCTCTCTTTTTAATCACACAAATAAGCCCACGCTTGGCTGTGCTCCACGAACAGAAGCAGTCTGGCCAATCCCTCTCTCTACCATTGTATCTTTCCTGATACCTCTTGTGCCTCTGTGCCATGGTGTCTGCTGCTGGGTGGTTGCCAGGTGAGCCACCTAAAGAGGTGACAAAGAGGAAGGCTAGTCAAATGAAAGGAACAAAACACCGGAACGAGATGACATGTGTGAAAAGGCAGAGCCAATTACCTGCCCCATAAAGTTTTAATTAGATGAGCGCAAAGCAAATTTCTCTCTTGTCGGTGGCTAATGTGTTTGTGGACCACTGCCATTAGGCCGAGAAATTTCTAGATGTAACAGGTCCTAAAGAGATCCTTTGACTTCTGCAATGTTTGAGGAACAGAGAGGAAATCCTTCGTGCTCATTTTGAATTGTCTCATTCTTTTGAGACTTTCTTGATGGGTACAGAAGCTACCATGTAAGTCCAGGTATCTAGAATTGTGGATCATTAGGTTCAGATCTGTGATGTGGAAAGACGATTCTGGGAGGCAAGAGGAGGACCACATTGGAGCATCCAGCAATCTGTAATGAGTACATGAATATTCAAGCTTTCTGACCTAGCAATTTAGTCACTCAGTCAACAATTACTATAACAAGTTTACCAGTATGCTATTTATACTAGCAGAACGGTGGGAGTTGAATAGCCAGTAGCAAAGGGTACCCAGATAATTATAGTACATTCATCTACTTTGACGATGGTTTTTATAATATGTTCTCATATAATCTGAAGCTGTGGAAAAGTTCATATGGTGGGCTTTGAGAGAAAGCTGTCAATTTATTGTCACTTTTCCTATATACCATATTGATTATGTAAAACATTTTAATTATTTGAATGTAAGGAGATGGTATCTCAAGGAAATATAGAGATATGATCTTCAAAATGTAGATATTATTTTGTGGGGCAATGAAATACAGACTGCTTGAGTTCTGAGTTTTTCGAGACTGATAGTATATCTTATTTTTATCTCCTAAGAAGTATATTCACATATATCAATTTATTTCACTATTTAAGTATGTTATACAATTGAAGTTACATATAATGCACAGATGTAAAGTGGTATGTCCGTAGTGTGATGAAATTCTATCCATACAAATTCAAGTCTGTTTAAACTTACAGACTTGTAAAGTACCCGAGCACTTGGCAGGTTACCAGGTCCAACTCACCATACACTCTTTTCTTCCCAGGAGAAAGACATTACGCCTGACCCCAAGCTGCTGGAGAAAGTGAGTGAGTGTGACAGGTACCTGGCCACTGCCAGGCACCAGGAGCACCCTCTGGCCCACCTCTCACCTGAGCTCTCTGATGTCTTTGATTTCTTCATTGCACTGACCATCTGCAACACAGTAGTGGTCACATCTCCGGATCAGCCACGGCAAAAGGCAAGCTCTGCCATATCCCTGAGACCCCACAGTGTCCTTGATGCTCTCTGAGGCCTGCATGGGGACTCTTAGTCAGCGTGTTTCTCTGTCCTGCAGGAAGCTGCTCATGCACGGGTGGTGCCTCAGGCTGAAGGGGGTGCTAGAGGGGCAAAGCGGCCATCAGGCCGCAGTAGGTGGGAGGACAGCTTGTCAGATACCTTGTGGGTCTAGGATGGAAGGGATGTACCCAGAGACCACTGAGGACCTAGCCTCAGGGGTGGACATGTGACTTGGAGGAGCCCCACCTGCCCTGGCACTTCAGAACCTCTTGGCCTTGCGCAGCGTCAGAAGGATTGTTACCCAAAGTGACATATCCAGAGAGCCTCAGGCTTCCAGAATCATCTAAGAGGGATGATTGAGATGTCTGGGGTACAGATTCTGGGATAAGATTTGTGAACTTTCAATCCTGACTTGAAGCTTTAGATAGGTTATTTTCATCACTGTGCTTGGGTATGTCATCTGAGCCCTAGAGCTGTGGTGAGGATATATGGGAAGGTCTCAGAGTCGAGTTTTGATATACAGAAGATATAAGGTGATAGTAATTAATACATTCATCATCGTCCCACACAGTGAAGTGGATGAGAGTGATTCAAGTCAGAGGTTACTTAAGGTTGTGGAAACAGCGGTACCCAAGTTGGATTCACTTTGATCCAGCATTAAGGGCCTTTTGGAGAGAGGAGGGTTATATGAAAAGATCTTATGTATGTCGTAAGTGTTCCTCTAAGAATTGTGGTCATGAGTCAGGCTGCTTAATCAATGCCCGTGAGCCTGCCTGTTCATCTCAGGCAAGAAATGGATGGAAATGCTTATCAGGGGTTGAGTGTGTGCTCCAGACCTTCCCTCCACCAGCCTCCACTAAAGGAACCCCCATGGGGTGAGCAAGGTGGACCAGTGCTCTTATTGGAGCGGTATATCAGGAAGCTATGCTCTTCATTCTCACTACTTCAGTCCGGTGAGGTCCCAAAGGTCCTGGAAGATCCCAAGTGGGCAGTTCTGTGCAGTTCAGACCACGAGCAGAAGCTGCTTCCTACTGTGGTACAAGCTTCCTAAGCATCCCTTACCTGGCTTTGAGAACTTTTATCTCAGAAGCATTAAAGTCTTCTGCCATGTACATCCCTGGAGGGCTGAGTGTTTCCTAGGTTACCCTCTGCCTAAGAGAGAGAACCCATATAGCAGATGTTAAATAAGGAAGAGACTCCAAGGTAACTGCGGCGTGTTTTGAAAGTCACATACGCTGTCAGGTCCATGGAGGGTACAGAATATTTAATCATCCACCTTTGGATTGCAAATGAACATGTTTCTAGATGCATTTCTGTTCCTGCATCTGGGGTGGGGGCGGGAAATGCCACTGTCAGGAATATTTGGAGCCACTGTGTGCTGCATGGTGATGCCTATTTCCCATTCAGACAAACAGTATATGTAGTCATTCTAATGGACACGGAGTGTGGACCTATCCCCTGTTCAGACATACAGTATATGTAGTCATTCTAATGAACATGGAGTACGGACCTATCCCCCATTCAGACATACAGTATATGTAGTCATTCTAATGGACACAGAGTATGGACCTATCCCCCATTCAGACATACAGTATGTGTAGTCATTCTAAGGTCATGGAGTATGGTACCATGGAAGAAAGTGGGCTTAGCATGCATGAGGTCCTGGACTCAGTCCCCAGAACCAAAAGAATCAAATAAAAATAGAAATACTCGAGGACCAAAGGAATAATGTTCTTGTCATAATTTAGGCCTGCGACTCAGTTTTCCTAGTGCCTAGTCTAGCTGGAAATTACTGTGGTAATTCACAGCTTTGGTCCCCAAGGATCGGTGATAAAGTTTTAAGAATCCTTTCAGTTCCGTTTTGCTTTGTTTCAACATTTGCTCCCCCCCCCCACCCCGCCCTATCTTGTTTTCTGGGTGTATTTTTTTATTATAGTCTTTCTTTGAGAATTCTTACAGTGTATTTTTACTACATTAACTCCTTCCTCCAACCCCTTCCAGACCCGTTCCACTTCCCTACTCTCTCAGTTTTTGTGCGTCTTTCCCCTACGCCATTTAAAAACTGATCCAGTACAATTTGTGCTACCCATACACTCATGGAGGTATGGCCATCGCTGGAGGCTAGTCAACTTAGCAGGGGCCTCACCTTTCAAAGCGACTTTTCCTGGCCTCTCTGGAAAGATATCGGTTGCCAAGGGCTTCTGACCTAGAGGTGGGGCTTCATGCCCCCACCTCCATGCTGGATTTGGTCTGCCTGGAGCTCAGGCATAGTTCAGCTTTCTGTTGTTTCAACATTTGCTCTTAAAAGTGTGGTTCCCTTGCTCTGCGGTTAGTCTTGGGAACCTTTAACAATGTTCTGTGCATGGCTCCTTTCTCTTGTCTTAGTGGTGCTTGTTAAAACTTCTTAGTGATTTGGATCATGAATCAGTCTATTAATCTGCTGAGAAAGATTCTTTTGGGTTTAAACATGTGACTTGTATATAAACATACACACACACACACATATATACACACACATTCTTTTGGGTTTAGACATTTGACTTGTATATTTTTATGGACACAAGTCCAAAGAATAGTCTCTTAAGTAGCCAAGACTGAATTTGCGATTCTCCTGGCTCAGTCTTCTGAATACTGGGATTATAGGTTTGATGCACCATGCTAGTCAAATGGCTTTTTAATTGGAATGTGGGTGGGGGAAATTGGCCAAATTTTGTGCCAGGTATCAGCAAGCAACTTGGTCCTCTGAGGCCCTTATGAAGAATGCGGGGTCACTGAGATTTTCCTCCCCTGACTTTGGACTCCTCTCGCAGGTGAGAGTGAGGTCGGAGCTGAAGTCCCCAGTGAAGACGATCGAAGATTTCCTTCGCAGGTTCACACCCAGTCGCCTGGCTTCCGGTTGTAGCAGTATCGGGAACCTAACCACCAGTAAGTCCAGCCACAAGTCTGGATCTGGTTTCCTTCCCAGCCTGTCTCAGGACAGCATGATCCTCAGGCTGGAGGAGAAGCGAGGGCAAGTGGCACCGGCCATTGCCAGCAATGGCTATAGCAGCCAGGCAGCTCAGGCAGAAGGCTGGACCCCAGACTGCAATTCAGAGAAGTTCTCTGGGGAGCAGATAAGTCTGGAGGAAGAGGAGTTGCGCTATGAGGCTGAGAGCCCGGATGAGGCTGCCCTGGTGTATGCAGCCCGAGCCTACAGCTGCACGCTGGTGGACCGACGTCACGACCAGGTGTCCGTGGAGCTGCCCCACCTGGGCAGGCTCACCTTCGAGCTGCTGCATACGCTTGGCTTCGACTCCATCCGCAAGAGGATGTCAGTGGTGATCCGACACCCGCTGACGGACGAGATCATTGTCTACACCAAGGGGGCCGATTCGGTGATTATGGATCTTTTGCTGCCGTGCTCCTCAGGTAACCCACCTCTTCCTCTCCCGTGGCACCCCAGGGCCAGAGAGGGCATTTTGAGAAATCCTATCCAGTCGAGTAAAGGAATTTTCATGAATCGCTTCTGGAGATCCAGAGATCTGGAGATCCCAGGGCTCCAAGTGCCAAGGTTTTATACAGCTGTGAATTTCCGGGAACTTTTGCACCTTGACCCAGCCCTCTTTTGCTCTCTAGCATAGGAGGGTTGGAGATCACTTGGGAAGCATCACACGTTAAATGTGAACAATGAAGCCTGAGACCTGTTAGACGAGAAGTTCTGGAAGTTTCCTTCCTGCTGTCGAACTGGGGCAGCTTTGAGGTCTACCCAGGGTCTTTAGCCAGTTTACAAGGCTGTGTGAGAGAAGGCTGTGGTCACAAGAAGTGGACCTAACAGCCTCTTTCCTTTGCTCTCAATGGGTCAAGCAGCCTCTTGTCAATCTCTCTTCATTCCTTCGGGGTTAAAATGTGGTTTAAATACCACAATGCAATTACCACCAAAAGAGAGTGTCACTCTATCCAGATAGAAATGCTCCCTACCTCCAGCAGGAAAGCAAAGGCCATGTTGTAAAGCAGACTGGGTTTTCCCTCTGTCAGCACTGCAGGGAGAACCAAGGAATGAGTCAGGAGGAAGGTGGAGGCTGAATGCTGCTTGGGGTCCAAGGGGTCCAGCCCAGGCTTGGCTGCTTTACTCCTGGAGACTTCCTGACTTCCATATCCTGGAATCAGCTGGAGTGCCACCTGCTGTGAGACTCTGTTGATAGAGTTCAAGATTTTACTTCTTTTGCTAATACTCTGCTAAGGGGAAGCCCTTGTAGAAATGTAGCAATCTCCTCCCGCTCTGGCAAAAAGGTGTTATTTTTTCTTCTCAGCCATGCTCCATCCCCCTTAGGGAACACCACAGCAAGGTTCTGTTCTGCTCAGTTCTGCTCAGCGCCCCTAAGAGAGCATCTCAGTAAAGTTTTACAGCTCAGTCATCTAAGGAACATCCCAGCCAGGTTCTTCTCTTCTGGGCTGGTGAATGAAGATCCTCACTCTTTTGAGAAAGAGATTTATTTGGGAACGAAGAATCCAGGAGAGTGGCTGCCTCTTCTAGGGAGGGGTAGACAGCAGCCTCTAACTGAACAGGCAGAGAGGTTTATATAGGGCTTCTTAGAGGCAGAGTTTTCCCAGGGAGAAGAGTGATTGGTTAGTTTTCCCTTCTCAGGGATTGGTTAGTGTAGCTGATCAGGGGCACAGATGGCTCTGATGTCATGGACAAACT
Source organism: Neodon shergylaensis (assembly GCA_025134845.1). Lineage (NCBI taxonomy): Eukaryota > Metazoa > Chordata > Mammalia > Rodentia > Cricetidae > Neodon > Neodon shergylaensis. Next base: position 416,122 of record JABTXL010001975.1, on the reverse strand, counting down.
GTGTTTCTTTCACTGGTCCTTTTTAGCCTTTTGACTCTTATCTTAGGACCAGGGCATACTTCTTTCACTGGCTCTGATTCTAGGGACAAAGTGTGTTTCTTGGGCACTGGTTTCAGAGTCAGGACATGTTTCTTTGGTCCTGGGTTTGGGCTAAGGGTATTTCTTTCCCTGGCTCAGGTCTCAGATCCAAGGTGTGTGTCTTTCACTGGCTCTGGGTTCTCAGAGTCAGGGTGCTCAGTGATTGGTTGGTTTCCTGCTCCACTTGGCCCTTTTACCATACATCATGTCAAAAGGAAAGGCACTGTTCGGAGAAAGGCATATGGTGGGAGTGGGAAGGGGATTAGAGTGGCAGGGCACATTAGTTGGGATACACTTTATAGGCGTGAACTTATCAGAGAATGAACTAATTCACTGGCATGTGGGGTAGGGCAAAGACAGATCAGCCTGTCCTATCCTAGATAGAGGGCAGTAAGTCCTGCCAAAGGAAATATACTCCATGTATGAGGCCACAGCCATGCCACATGTATGCTCTCTGCCTGCATGTGCATATTTTAATATGTTTAAGAGCATCTCAACTGTATAGACAAACCATAAAAAAAAACAGATCACTAATTCTTGCAACAACACACATTAGCCAACTTTCCATGACTACAACAAAACACTTCGAGAAGACCATTCTGTAAAGAGAAGGGTTGTTTCAGCTCAGACTTTAGAGGTTACAGTATAGTTTGGTTGACCTTACCTCTCTTAGCATTGTGATGAGGGTGTCATTGTAGGCTAAACCTAGTGAAAACAAACCTCTGCTCTCATGGCTAGGAAGCAAATTGGAAGGGAGTGCAGTCCAGGGCCGACTGGTCTTTTTGATAACGTATCCCTAGTGATCTAATGACCTTCCATCAAGGTTCAGTCTGTGGACAACATCCACCCTCTTGTGAAATAGTGGGACCAAGCCTTTAACTCATGGCCCTTTGGAGCATTCAAGTTGCGTTACCATTGGTCCGCTTCAAAAAGACATTTAATGCCCATCCGTGCTAAGGCTGTCTCAGAAACAGATATCATTGAATAAACTGGACACTGTGGACTGCTTGCTGCCATGTCCCTCCTTTTCTCCTGATATGCCACAGAGGAAGAAGCAATTCTGGGGCAGCGGGCACTGTCAGGACATTCACTAGAGGGTGAAAGGAACAGGCAGAGGACCAGGGATGGTGGCTGCTTAGTGTGCCCGAGGATTTTCTTGTCCAGCATTTGCAAGGCAGGAGAGTATTTAGCCTTTACAAGACCTATTCAGAACCAACTTTAAGGTCAAGGTTGGGGGACCTAACCTCTCCTTTGCTGATGCTTACAGCCCCTTCCGCTCAGTCGTGCAGCCCTAACACAGGGCAGGGTGCACCCACATGCCTTGTTCCTCTTTGCTCCCTATCGTGAGCCTCAGGAAGAAGCTGCCATCTCCAGTTAGCTGCAGATATTAAGAGCAGAACTCAAAACCCTTACATCCTGGAAGGCCCAGGTAGTGACAATTATACCTCAAATTCTCAAGTGCCGCATAGCAAGTAGGGCAAATAAAAATAATTTGCTTGTGTGCATTTTCACCTTTCTCTGGGAAATATTGCAGTGGGTTTGTGTAGCAAGGGTGTGTAAGTAGAATGGGTGGTTAAGACTGAGGCAGTGAGGGCACCAGGAAGAACAGCCCTAGCATAGCACTGGGGTCTCTATGAACTCACCCATCTGGACATGTGGCCGTGTACATGCATTCATTGTCCAGCTTTTAGTTTGAAAAAGTGAGGCAGGTGTGGAGAGGAGCAGACTTGTGACCGATGGCTAGCTGTCGTCAGGAAGTAACAGCCAGTGGCCAAGCCACTTTGCCTGTGCACAGATGGTGATATTCAGGAGGGTACACAGGACTCTGAGCTGGATGTAACCCACCTACATTCCTCAAAGAGCTCCCCATACTTCACCAAAAGCATCATGAACTGGATGAGCGGTAGTGAATGTGACAGGGTTGGAAGAGCTGTGTGCCAGTGTCCGCACACTGTTGCAGGGAACCGCTTGTTTGTCCTGGCTACCCAAAATTGAAATAATCACACAGAAATTCTATTAATAATTAAATCACTGCTTGGCCCATTAGCTCTAGCTTCTTATTGGCTAACTCTTACATCTTAATTTAATCCATTTTTATTAATCTGTATATCACCACGAGGTCATGGCCTACCAGCAAAGTTTCATCACATCTATCTCTGACATCTGTCTCCAGCAGCAGATCCATGGCATCCCCTGACTCTGCTCTTCTTTCTCCCAGCATTCAGTCCAGTCCTCCCCACCTACCTAAGTTCTGCCCTATCAGCAGGCCAAGGCAGTTTCTTTATTCATTAATGGTAATCACAGCACACAGACGAGACTTTCACATCACCTCCCTTTTTCTGTTTAAATATCTACTTTATCTTTTATCATATCTTTATCATAACTAAGGAAAACTATAATAATAACTATAAATTCTCCAACTCCTTCAAAGACTCCAGAAGGATATAATATTACCTAAGTAAACAGAAAGTACATTGTAAGCAAATTCCAAAAGTCTAGAATTGACAGAGATATCTTCCTGCCTGGACAGTCACCCAAAGTTCTTCTGTACCATTGGGGCATCCATCTTCAGCCCACAGGCCCATAGTGTCCAGCAGATTTTTCCATGAAGCAGGAAATTTCAAAAACAGTTCTGCCTATATTAGCACTTTCTTCTGTGTCCTTCAGAATATCTGGCAGACTTTTTCATGAAGCAGGAACCCCGAAGGATGGTCTCACCTTTAGGCAAGTTCAGCAGTCATTTCTCTGCGGGTCCTGCATGTCAGTCCAGACAAGAGGAGTTTTCTTGTCCAAATGGCTAGCAAAATCCATAAAGAACCTCTTCGATGCCCATCTTCCTCTTGAAGTAGCTCTGTCTTGCCAGTAGCAGATGTGTCTTATTGTCATGAAAAGCCTTAAGTTTTTAAACATTTTAAATGCCATATTCTGAAGGTCTCTGAAAGATTTGAAGAAAACCTATCTAACTGAAATACATCTCTGTACATCTAGAAAAATCTAACTAACATGACAATAAACTTGACTATTATAGATGACTATTAACTTATATTTCTTAATTATACATTGCATTTTAAATGAGCTACACAATCACTATACCTTAATCAAGAGCAAGAATATATATACATATAACAAAATTGACCTTAAACTTATATCAATAAAGCAAGATCCATACCAGTGCAAAGTGTTCACCCTTTAAATGTAAAGAAACATTTATAAACAGTATTTGGGAATATGGGCATAGTTATTTGTCTCCAAATTGCTTCCTGCTGTTTATTGGGTGAAGTAATTTTTTGAGGGGTGTTCAAGGCAACCTTTCAGGAGGTCTTGTTCCATGAAACCACACCAGTCTGGAAGCAATCCACGGGTTCTCATCTTTTATGAAAAACAAAAGAACCTCTTTTCCAAAGCAACATATCCTTAGACCAAGTGGTTCCTTGCAACAGCACACTGCCAAATCTTTGTCTTGCCTGCCATGGTGGGCAGTTGTATAGTGTTGGTACAGACCACCCAGTCCTCTCTGTTCAAGTGGGCTTCCTGGCTCTGTGACCCTGGATGAATCATTCACTTTTGGTGTGTCAGTGCCTACCTCCCAGGAAACTGAGCACACTGGCTAAATGCCTGGTATGACCTGGACTGGAAACATAAGAAGGACCCCTTACCCATTCCTCTGCCTGCACTCTTCAAAATTCCCTTGCCTGTGGTTTGGAGGAGTCATATCTGTGCGTGGTCTTTAAGATGTAACCTTCAGTCTGCTCTGCCCTTATCTGAGAGCAAGGATAGGGTCTACGAGCAGGGACTCACATGCTGCTACTCCGTACATGAGTAAATGTTTTCCTGGCTCCCCTTCCCCCATCAGTGAGTAGAGAATCACCTTTCCCATACCCTGTCTTAATAAAATCAGTGTTCTTATTAGGAAAATGTAATTTCCAAAGTATGAAAGAAATAATGCTCGGTGCTTTGTGAAAGCACACACTGAGATCAAGAAGAGAATCTGCACTCCCCTTGGGAGCCTCTTAAGTGTTGTGAGCCTCAGCAGCGTTTCCCAGTGTCTGGCCGGTTGCAGCTCTCTCGGTCCTGCTGTCTGGAAGTTGGTGAACATGCGCACCATCTTTGCAGACTGTGGCAGGAGCTGTCATTCTGGCACTCTGTCTGCCTCTCCAGGGCCCTGGTACAGTCTCCGCATCCTTCTGTGTGGAGTTCTTCTTCCTTGCTTCAGTGTCCAAGCACACAAGTTTTCCATTATTTAGGGAGCTGAACACCAGACAAAGAAGTCCTCCTGTTAGGAGGCAGGTAGCAAAGGACAGGGATTGCTATCGAGTATCAATAAGAAGAGGCTTTTGCATGACTTCACATGCACTGAGAACGTACTTTAGCTTGAGTAAGCGCCCTCCTGGCCCTGGTCCCAGATACGGTCAGAAAAATAGGTGATTCATACCCATTCCACAGTGCGGTCTCCTTAGACTCCCCAGACCCTTGGTGATGGGCATTGTGGAGCTTGAGTTTTCCCAGCATCTTATATCTTCACCAGACCACCAACCAATCAACCCCAGCATTCCTAGAAACAGGTCCTCTGAGCCCCCGCACTATGTCTCTTCTCTCTGCCCTGCCTTGATGCTCTGAAGGTATCTCTCACAGGAAACTGCTGGACAGTGTAGAAAAGGTTTCTCCAAAGTGGCACAGTCTTGTGTCTGCGTGTCTGAGGTGAGGGCAGTCCAGTGAGCAGTTTTTGCTGGATAGGGTAGGTACTCTTCTCTATAAGGTCCTGTGTAGATAGTCCTTCTACACCTCAGTGTTACCCCAGAAATGGATGCCTATGGCCATCCCTATCTCCATCTATTCCAAATCTTGAATAACCTAGCCTACTTAAGTTCACGGAGTTGGTTTGGGGAGCGATGTGTGTTTGTTTGTTTGTTTGTTTGTTTGTTTTTGAACAACTGGTGGATCAGAGTCACTGCACCACTTGGCTCTCCTGCTGATCCAGCCACACCCTCCTCTGCAGAGACAATGGAAGAACCTAGTGGTTTGTATTTTAACTTCAAAGCTAAAACAGTGACCAGAGGCCCAGGAAGCTTTCAAGAGTGATGATATACCAATATAAGGCAGTCAAAGTTAAGATGTCTTTGAACTTGTCGTTCAGTAAATGTAAGTGCTAAAATAATCCAGGACAACTCTTTGCATTCATTACTGATCGTAAGAAGCCCCTTCTAAGTAACTGGCCTGCAAGACATTTCAGAGCCTTAAGGGTACTGTTTATCTGTTTATGTTCTGCTTCAACCTGAGAATGATATTTTTCACCCCAATGTCAGCCTCCTGCATGCTTTGTCAACCTCATAAATTGCTGGCCAGGTCCAGCTTGTCGTGAGGTGAACTTGAATAGGACACAAGCCTCCCCGAGTCCTGATGTTTCATGGCTCAGGATTGCCAGAGTTAGAAAATACAATATAAAGAATGTTTAGTTACACTTAAATCTTTAATACAGGGAGTGTGTGTGTGTGCGTGTGCATGTGCGCGTGCATAAAATATGTGTGTGTGCTTAGTAAAAGTATGACTTATATACCATTTGAAATTCTTTTATCAATAGTGGGGGTTGTTGTGAGAAAAGAAATGAGTTAGAATCAATCAATTCTTTATCTATAAGTTAGCATTCAGTTATGTTCTGTTTATGTTCTGCTTCAAAGCTGAGAATGAGATTTTTCACCTCAATGTCAGCCTCCTGCATGCTTTGTCAACCTCATGAATTGCTGGCTACATCCAGCTTGTCGTGAGGTGAACTCGAATAGGACATTAGTTAGCATTAGTTCAGTCTATTAAGCAGACTGAACTAAAACATGCCAAGTCACTTTTGATGAAGTTTCCTTCTGCTGTGCTTCTGAAACAAGGGATTTTAGAAACAACCCCAAACTTGTGTCTTGATGAGTTACTTTATTAAAGTAACAGCTGGCTGACTTTGAGTTCTAGGACATCTGCACACCACTTACAATCATTATGACAAGTAGACCCTCCTTGGGGAACTCAGCAGGGCCACTCTTACTGGTTCTTGTACTTGAACTCTGACCTAGATGACGCCAGAGGAAGGCACCAGAAAAAGATCCGGAGTAAAACGCAGAATTACCTCAACCTCTACGCCGTGGAAGGCCTGCGCACGTTGTGCATCGCCAAGAGGGTGAGTGGGGGGGAGCTTCAGGAGGGTACACATGGGCAACGGTCCCTCCCGTGCATAGCATCCAGTACAGCACTCAACAGTGTGTCTCCACAGGTTTTGAGCAAAGAAGAGTATGCTTGCTGGTTGCAGAGCCACATAGAGGCAGAGGCATCTGTAGAAGGCCGTGAGGAGCTCCTCTTCCAGTCTGCGGTTCGCCTGGAGACGAACTTGTGCCTGCTGGGTAATTAGTTCCTGCTTCCTATGGTATGGAGCAGTGCTGTGTGTGGCGGTCCTGGACTGAATAGTGACACAGCTGCTTCTCTTGCTCTGGACTGTGCTGAGCTTGTCTGTAGAGCCACCTGGCTTGCAGCTAGCTTGTCCCCAGGTTGGAAGGAACACTTTCTGCAGGCCTTTTCCATGGGGCTCATATGTGCCAGGCACTCAAGGTTCACTGTGTTCTTGCTGCTTTTAAACCTCCCTTTCCAGCAGTGATAACTTTTGACAATAGACAGCTGGAAAGATTTCACCCCCCTGGCAATCTGCATGAACATTCATGAAAATGCTGAGTTTTGCATCTTATAAATATTTCCGATTCATTTGGGACAAAATGAAAATGGCTCGTCTTTCCTTCTTTGTCCCTATTTACATCTAGTAAAATCTAATTAATTACTGGGAAGGCATTAAGGTACTTATTACTTTGGTATCTATTCTAATATTCAATTTTTCAATATTTAAACATTTCTTATTAACATGGTGAATGCATTCAGCTGAGTGTCCCATGTCTGTGTCTGTGGTGTGTGCTCACTGAGGAGCTAGCCGTGTAATGTCCACCTCATTTTGTGAAATGTTAGTCAGATTCCACTGGGCTTGCATAAGGCTCTGGAGAATTCACCTTTTCTTATTTAAGAAAGGATGTATTCCCTTGTCCTTTTATTCTGGGAAGAGGAATCAGGAAATCTATACTTCTGTATATACGTATCTCTTATAATAGTTGCTGTTAATATTTAATAGCGTGATGTGCTCTAGACAGAATACAACCACATTCTTTGTCCATAGTGTCTGATTGACCTGTCGTACACAGAAAGCCACAGGACTTAGAACCCAGAGACTTTGTGAATGCTATCTCTAGAAAATTAAACAAAGCCCCCCCCAAACTGTTTCTGCCTATTTTAAGCCATTAATTTGATTACTGAATTGGAACAACTATCATTACAAGACCCCTGACTTCAGAAAGGAAACAGGAGCTGGACAAGATGGTGCATGCCTATAATTCCAGAATGCGGGAGGGACAGGCCATAGGATATGAGTTTGAGATCAGTCAGGTCTACACGGGGCGGTGGGGGAGAGGGGGTGAGGCAGTGTCAAAAAAAAACAATAAACATAAAACCCCAGAAAGGCTTCTCTTGAATGTTCTGTATTGATGGCTAGAAAGATAGGAGGGGGATGCTGAGCTGACTCTTTTGGACCAATGTGTTTGATCCCAGGCGCTCTCCCGCCATGGCTGAGGTAATGAGTGCTGAGGTGGGCTTTCTCCTGACAGTGCTAACTTCCCAGATGGAGTGGTTGCTTCCTAGAACACTCTCACGGTTGGTGTGGGACTCACGCTAGAGCACAGCCGGTATCTCCTCCCTTCCCAAGTCACGAAAGCACAGCTGTAAGTTGCTCCACTGCTCCTTCCCTGCCGTCTCTCTCAGTTTGGAGTCCTGGTTTAGTTCTCAAGTCCAGGTTCTGACACTTGCTCACTGTGGAATCTTGGACAAGTCACTTAATCTTTGCATCCACATTTTCTTATCTGTTGGTGGCGGGAGGCGGCTGCACGGGTGGAAGGAAGAGATGACATGAAGCACTAATTGTGGCTTGGCATGGGCTCCTGCACTCACCCACACATGCAGACGAATCTCATGGGATAGAGTTTACACCTGAGATGGCCTAACTGGTCCTTTTTCTACAAATTGCCTCTAGAAGAGGGGCATCTGCCACTTCCCAGTCTTGGTGCCATGTCTCTGCTGACATACCCTAAGTAAGAGCAGCCCTTGTTGACCTTAGTCTCTCCCCGAAGGTGAGGTCAACTCACCTTTTGATCTTTTCCACGAATCTATGGGAACAGGTCAAATCCAACAGTTGTTAACCACTTTCTACCTCCCAGCACCCGGAAAGTTTATGTTTAAAGTGATGGAGCCTCAGCTTGAAAAAGAGTCACTCAGAACAACTTCATCAATGGGCAAGGAGTTGAGGAAGGTTCGTGACTCCTCACTGACTGAGCAAGCAGCTTATACCCTTAGCGTTCTAAGCCAAGTCCCTCTTTCTAAACCTTTTTATTTATGTGATTATGTTATACATAAAGGAACTGCAAATAACATTTCAGCAGTAAGAGCTAACTTCATACTGAGCTCTTAAACTGCTGTTTCTGGACCAGAAACAAATATCGGCTTTAGCATCCTGCTCCTTTTCCCTAGAATTCTTGCTGGTTCCTCTAAATGTCATCTGAAGCCACTCATTCTCTTCCCCTTCCATCAAAAGCCACCTGACATCTAGGCGTTGTAATGTGGGTACGTGGTAGAGTTCAGAAGGGGACCAGTGTTTCCATGCATCGTGGTACTCAGGACCCGCCCTTCATGGCTTCATTTATACATAATCACCTCTCTAAGGCCTCATTTCCTGACACTTCCATCTGTTCATCCAAAAGCATTGTTGGCGGTTGCAGCACAGACATGCAGCCCACTAGCTGTGGCCCAGCACAGGGAACTCCAAGTAGGGATGGCAAGGAGCCTCTGCCAGGGCTGGAGCCCAGCAAGTCACAGGATACAACTCCCTTCTCAAGACAGGAAGGCAGAAACCATCTTATCAGAGTGTACTCAGGAGAAAGGAAGGCAGACGTGGGCACATTTCAGCACAGAATACAGGTTGATTGTCCTTCACCCCAAATTCCTAGGGTAATAAGTGTTTTGGTTTTGAGTGTTTGTTTTCTCATGCATGCACAGTGACAAATCTAGAAACCATGACCTTGCATTTTTAGACCTTACACCCTATGCATAGCCTGGAGGCATTTTTGGACGCTTGAGACCCTGTGCTTGATTGTGATCCATCACAAGAGAGCATGGTAGATATAAAAGTTTGGGATTCTGGAGAGCTTCGGATTTCACCTTTCTCTGGCCAGAAATGTTCAACCTGTCACATTTTTAATAAAGTCAGTGAGAGGAACTTGCCTCTTAAATTTTTTATGTCGGTGGATAAGGCATTTGTGATGATGTTGCAAAAAAAAAAAAAGAAAGAAAAGAGTCTTTCTCCTTTCTCCAACATTGGTTTGGCTACCATGGTTGACATGGTTAAGCACAAATGTTGAATCTCGTGGGTAAAAATATTCTGGGGGATAGGAGATAGGTAACTGTCAGTAACTACTAAGACCTTTCTTTTAATCCCTTGGGCATATGGTAATTTCCTCCCTCCACAGTCTCTGTTTTCAGGTTACATGAAAGTTAGCTGCTTGTTAGTCAGAAAGATTTCAAAGTACGGTATGCTTTTGTGAGCACACATAATAATGTTTGGTGACCCGCACTCACTCCTCCTACTTAGATTCTTGACTGAGTCCAACACAGTCCTGAAACGATGGCTCATTTTAGCTTGACTTTTTGCCATTTTGTGTCACCTGGCAAGTTAGCCCCAAAAAGTCTTAGGTATTTGGTAGTGCCACGTCTGTCTTTGGTATGTTTGGTACACGGCATTTATACCCCCAGGAACTGTGAAGAGGTCATACATTGTGAAATGTCCTACATTTAACCAGGTGCCACTGGGATAGAAGACCGCCTTCAGGACGGCGTTCCTGAAACCATCGCTAAATTACGACAGGCTGGCCTGCAGATATGGGTTCTCACGGGTGACAAACAAGAAACAGCCATTAACATTGCCTATGCCTGCAAGCTGCTGGACCACGATGAGGAAGTCATCACACTGAATGCTGATTCTCAGGTATGCAGCTTCCCGAGAGGCTGTGCCTTATCCGAAGGTGGCCGCCTGTCCTCTAGGCTCCCAAGATAGAGTTCTGTAGGAAGGCCACGAGGCTTCCACCTCTAGTGGCCACAGTGAGGAGGATGCTTGCCCTGCATCCCTCTGAGCATGTGTCCTATTTCTGAGACTTAGGATGTTCTTATCATTGTCTTGAGAGATGTGGACTTTTCTGGGATTTTTTTTAATATTGTGTATTTTGAGATTATAATAGTATATCTTTTTTCTTCTTTTTCCTTCCTCCAGACCCTCTTGTTTGCCGCCCTTCTTGCTCTCTTTCAAATTTATGGCCTCTTTTTTCACTAATAATTGTTACATCCATGTTTCTCCCATTCTCAGCATTACTCAATTGTTGGTAGTCAATTTTTAGGATGAGGTCTTCTGGGCTTGCCCCCATCCATGTTAACTTGTCTTTTGCAAGCCTTTTGAGCTGGTGTTTAGGCAGTCCTGTTGATAAAACTTTGTGATTCTCATACAAGCTTCTGATATTTCTAGGAGAAACAATCTCACAGCAAACTCCCTGTTCCTCTGGCTCTTATGATTGGTTTGCCCCCTTTTCCCTATGTTCCCTAACCCTTAGGTTTCAGAATTGTATCCATCAAGACTGGGCTTCACAGCTCTGCGCGTTTATACGTAATGGTCTCTGGCTGTGGCGAAGAGAAGTTCCCTTGATGAAGGGTGAAGACTACACTTACCAGGCTAGACCCTGGAAAAGGATGTCTTCTGGGTGGAGAGGCTGGGTCTGGGATTTCTTAATACCAAAGGAATGTACATCTGGGTTTTATTAGTGCGGAGTTCATCTTCCTTTTTCATATCACGGATTTTTATTTTCATGAGGTCCTACATGTCTAGGATGTGGAGCCAAGGCAGTGATCTCCTTAGCACGAACTCCTCTGGTTTCATCAGCTGCCTCTGGGCACTTCTTTTGTCTACTCATATGTATTTGGTTAAATCCTCAAGACTGCAAGGGGTGTCTACTCCTGGCACCTCCCTGATCTAAGATCTGGTTCCTCCCATGGGCTCCACTTGAACTCCCTTCAAGCTATCCACAAGGTTTTTGGTGATGCCCAAGACTCTCTTTGTGTAGATGCCCTCCTCTGCCTTCCTTAGGAGCTCAAGGCCATGAAGGCCTCTTTGGGTTATCATGGATTCCTTCTACGTTCCAGGTCACTGGCTGCCCAGACCTTGGGACTCTGCCCCTGAGAGCCACGTGTTCTTCTTGCTGTCTTGATGTGGGTGGGACTTCAGTGACACTCCCTCTCTTATTTATGACATTGGTGTTTTGTGTCTGTTCTTAGATTACTTTTGAGCTAGGCTATCAATTATACCAATTCTTCAAAACCAAAGTTTGGGCTGCCTTGATTAATTTTCTCTGTTGGGTTATTTTCACTTTTATTGATGATGGTCTGGGTTGTCTTCTTCTCCTCCTCCTCCTTCTTCTCCTTCTTCTCTTCTTTCTTCTCCTCCTCCAAATTGCTTTTATTTCTGTTCCCAAACATTTTTTCTTTTCTAATATATGCAAACTCTCTGCACCTCACAATTTTGAAATTTTAGCTACATACAGCTCAAGATATTTTTATAAGCATTTCCTATGTTTGCTTTCAGGTCTGTGGATTATATCAAAGTGTTTTGTTTTATTTCCAAATATTGGGAGGTTGTCTTGTCACCTGATTTGATTCCACTTTGTTTAAGTAATATTTTCTGGTTAAATAATATTTCAACTCATCCAACTTAGTAGCTTTTCAATAACCAAAGCAATAGTGATACCACATTGGGTTGGATCAGCTGCTTTCTTCTCCAAAGTACCCTTCAGTTGATAAACAGAATGGTTCAGTTTTGTGTCTTTAGGGTCAGGAGACAGGACTTCCTCCTAAATTCCCTTGACTCACTACATCCCTTGTATCAGAAGCGGTTGTGTTAGGGGAGGTCCACTGGCAACAAATCCTGTCTTTTGCCTCAGGAAACGTCTTAACTATGTTTCATCCTGGAACCATATCTTCACTGGGAAGACTGAGATGGCAATTATTTTCTCTCAGCTCCCTAAGCATAGTCCATTTCCATCCAGACACGTGTTTTCTCATGAAACCAATGCAGTCCAGTCCTTGAGTCCCTGCTGACTAATGACCAGTAATTGTTTCGGGGTGGCTGCTGTTGGGATTTTTTTTTTTTTGGCCATTTGTCTTAAGCAGTTTGAGCATGGTGTGTTTGTGATTCAAGCTCACTGAAATCTGAGTAGTGCTGATTTTGGAAAAGAAACTCCGTATACAGAATGGTTTCTATTTGCAGAAATGTTTGGAAAAGTCTTTGGAGCAGTCCCATATTATACCTAATCTTAGGGGCGCGTAGAGCATTCATTATACCCACCAATATCAACACATGCTCTAATGAAGCTCTTTCTGTATTAGATTGTCTTACCTGGCACCTGCCATCCCGTTCTAGGATTTCACATGGCATCTGTTGGTCAAAGGTCTCTTGAACGGTCCTGGCTGTGAGAGTCTCGCAGACTCTCTTTGTCCTTCACGTCCTTGGTATTTTGAAGAGGGCTGATGAAATTGCTTCTAGACTGATGTGATCTTGAAATCCACCTAACGTTGCAGTTAGAACAAGAATGAAGCCAGGAATTTTTGTGTGGAGGGGCATGAGGTATCATCATGTCGTGGCACTGTGGAGTCATGCCCTCCTTTGGCTGAGGACCTGGTGTTTGCCACTTCTGTCTGTCTTACAAGGAATGCAGCCTTCCATCTCACCCTTTTCTATACTGAACTCTTTGGAAATAAATCCCACTTTAGTAGTGCCATGTTACTGTCCACCTCCTGGAGGACGAAGATGCTACATAAAGTATTTAGGATTGAAAGAGATTTATGTCCCACCACTGATGTCAGTATGAGACAGCAAGGTTTAGGTAAAGGCCCCAGAGAATGGTACAGGCACACAGGTTGAGTCTTCAGCCTGACCATGTGAGGTGGAACAGTAATCCAGCCACACCTAGGAGGATGAGCATCCTCCGTTTCAACTTCAGCACGGCTGCATGGGTGATAAAGTATAATCTAGTGGAAGCTAAATTCTTTCTCTCCTGTGGAGGAAGGCATCCTTTCTACTTGAACTTTCTTTTCTGGAGGTCTAGAGATCCATTCATGACAGCCAAGTGCCCTAGAAGGACGTCAGCTTGGAGTGTTGAGGCAGATAACCAGGGTCGGTGACATTAGTGAAATACATTGCTTGTCAATTTCAGGAAGCCTGCGCAGCCCTTCTGGACCAATACCTCCACTATGTGCAATCCAGAATCTCCCAAAGCACCCCTGAGCATACCGAAATGAACGTGAGCGTGGGGTTCTCGTTCAACCCAGCCTGCACATCCGCCAGCTCCAGCTCCAGCCCAAGCCTTGTGATTGATGGCAGAAGTCTGGCCTATGCCCTTGAAAAAAGTCTAGAGGACAAATTTCTCTTCCTGGCCAAGCAGTGTCGCTCTGTCCTCTGCTGCCGGTCAACGCCTTTGCAGAAGAGCATGGTGATAAAGCTGGTGAGAAGCAAGCTCAAGGCCATGACCCTGGCCATAGGCAAGTATCTAGGCCTGCTCCTTCAGCTTTCTTCTTCAACTAAACCCTCTCCATGTGACCTGAATTTCTGATCCTCTTCCATCTATCACGATGAAACAAGTCAAGCCTCAGTTTCCACTTACAATAATGCACCCACTGTGGTACAGAATTCCAGACATAAAGCATCTATCAATAAGCCACAAGATATGGCAGCAGATGTAGGTACTATTATAAGACCAGCAACTGCTAATTTAAGAAGAAAGGCTGGCGGGTAGGCCGAGGCCTGGGAGACAAAACTTTAGACACCCACTTGCCTCACACAGTCCAGCCACAATGATGGTCTTCTATTAACACATGTTAACTTAGCAGAGGTTCTTTTCAAGGGCTTGAGGGCTTTGAGTTGTCACATGCTTCTTCGGGTCAAGGCTTTATGATGATCAGGGGACCCAGACTGCACCAACCGGAAGCCTCAGAGACTCAGCTGATCTTGCTGACTGTTCTGAGACATGTGTTTCATTAACTAAATCCAGTTCAATACAGCACAGCTTTGTGTCCTTTAAAGACAGTATCTAACTTCATTTTTTCTTTGCAGGCACTCGTGGCTGGGGAACATTCTAGATTCCTCCCCAATGACAGGGTGGTAGTCACTTAACACATCCTTAGGGAACCCTCTCTTCCCACTTCTGAATTGGCTATAGTCTCCAGCGCAGGCTCAGCGCCCCCCTGGTGAGGACCAGGAAGCCAGTAACTCCCACAACACCAATTAAAAATATAACCTGCTCCCGGGAAGTAGTTGGCTCAGTGATATAGTATCTTTACTAATTAGTCAGTCACTTATAATTACAGTACCATTTGCAGAAAGTCTGGGGTTTTACCCGCTATGCCCATGGGTACTTCATCTGCTAGGAAGAAGCCAGCGTAAAGTGTGAGACCTGGGTAGGATAGTCTGCACACCCTAAGACGTATGAAGACCATAGCGTCCACGAGGGATGTGCACAGTTGGGCGAGGACACAAGCTTAGGAGACATGAACAGAGTGTTCACCCTGATGCCCTTGGCCCAAGCTGAGGGAAGATGGCATCTCCGCCAGGGAGGGAGACGCTAATCTGAGTTTTGTATGTCTTCATCTGTTATTTTTACAGCGTGGCATGTCTGCTATGCCTTGGGCTGTTCTGAACCTAATTCCAAACAGGGCTATGATTGTCTCCAGTTATAATGGCTGTGTGTGTGTTTTGACAGCCCAAAGATGTCAGGGTCTCTGGCTGTTTGTTTTCACACTAATCAGTCCACAGCCTGATGGTACAATAGACATGTTCTATTTATGCCTCAAAGACCCCAAAATCACATACTGGTTTATTTACTGAGGTAATCAGTGTGCATAAATGCTGAACAGAACAGAACATATTTGATTCAGTAAGAAAAGTGCTAAGAAATAAAGGTGACTGTGAATTGGAGAGGTCCTGAGGCCCAGCTGGAGGGGTTGAGTCACCACAATAGCAATGAAAATGAATGTACCATCACATTAAAGGCCTTTTCTGTGCGAATCCTGATAATAAAGACCGCACTGAATAAGATGGGAGCTCGGTGGCAGTTGGTTTCTGGGACAGCCTGATATGGCTAGCAGTTCCACGTTGTACTGTGCCTGATTCCAATGGGTCACCTCAGTTTCCTCTTCTGCCCTTTTCCTGGTCTTCCTCACAGAACTCAGCCCAGCGGGGACCCAAGAGGCTCAATGTATCCGCGTGAGTCTCTGCATCTTCAAAATCAATGATTCTTGCTGCCTGTGTTGTTTCTAGGTGATGGAGCGAACGATGTCAGCATGATCCAGGTGGCAGATGTGGGCGTGGGGATCTTAGGCCAGGAGGGCATGCAGGTAAAAGACCAGTTGGATTGTCTTGTATGGGCTTCTTCTCCTGCCATAGCACACATGGTCCCAGCCTGTCTCTGGGCTCTAACGAAGCTGAAGGGTTTGCCTCCAGTATGGGCCAGTGCTCACCTTCTGCTAAGCAAGTAATAGTAAAAGCTGAAGCAGAATGTCACACTGTTAACAAAGCCATGTGCCACAAACGCCTTAGCCTGTGTCATCAGAAATATATTTGGGGAAACTCTGACTTCAAGAGGCAAGATGAGCCATTGCCTCCCCTGTCTCATGCCAGGAGGTTTTTCTGTTTGCTGTTGCTCAACGGTAGCTATGCTCTGTAGAAGCTGCCTGGTGACGCTGCTGGGACCTAAAATCACTCTGAAGATGGAGTGTAGCCACCCTGACTTCCGTGGAAGTTCTGTCTCGGCTTTTCGTTTGTCTTTGTGTCAGCTCCGAATTTTCCAGCAATTGAAAACACTAGTTAATTTAAATATACTGCTTCTGGATATAGTACTATAATTTACAACACTTGAGCAAGCTTGAGCCATATTTTTTTAAAAAAACTTTGTTAAGCCTTTAGGGAAGAATTTATTAGTGGATTTTTTAAATCATAATGTTAATCACCATTTATGCACTGGTTGGATCACTCAGGGACTATTTATGGAACACTCACTGTATGCTAGGCTGTGCAAAGAAGATTCATTTTCTTTCTTTTTTTTTTTTTGGTTTTTCGAGACAGGGTTTCTCTGTGGCTTTGGAGCCTGTCCTGGAACTAGCTCTTGTAGACCAGGCTGGTCTCGAACTCACAGAGATCCGTCTGCCTCTGCCACCCGAGTGCTGGGATTAAAGGCGTGCGCCACCATCGCCCGGCAGAAGATTCATTTTCTGGCTTGATATCAAAGAGCAGTCGGATGGCAGGATCCCTGCTGGAAGCATAGTACACTTGCCCCTCAGTATCCAGGGGAAACTGCTTAAGCACCAGAATCCACCAGTCTCCCACGTCAACTGGTGTATTTGCATGAATCTTACACACACCCATCGGTATGCTTTATATAACCACCAGATGATGTCTTCTTCCCAATGCAACAGAAACTCTATGTAAATAGTAGTAACGCGTTGTTTAGAGAGAACAATTTCTACGTTTTTAGTATATTTTTACTGAATATCTGACATCCACCGTTGTTTGAGTCTGCAGATTCTGTTCCCATGGATACATGCCTAATGGAACATCCATTTCTGAACCGAATGCTTCACGAGCTTTTAGACTCTTCGGTCATTTACCCCATGATTCATTCCTTAGAAAATCAATGAGACTCTGCTATTGCCTGGACAGACTTAGAAGCAGACGCCATTAGACGTAGTCACTGTCCTCATCGGGGTTAGCTTAGGAGCTCACTCAAAAGCGGCAGTCACTGAAAAGGAACACAGGACATCACTCAGGGGTGGGGTGCTTACCTAGCACACACAGGGCTCTGGGTTATATGCCAAGAGCTGAAAAACAAAGAGATTTAGTAGGCCACCATGTAGACTTTCTGGCTGTCTTTGGAAACACCCCCAAATGCTGACAATTCCTGAGGAAGCTCACCTGTCTCTCCAGGCTACTGCCTTTCCTACCCACCCAAATCCAGTGCAGGCGCAGAGCCTCTTCCTATGTGGACATAGCCTCTGCTGAGGTTTTCTGCTTCCCCAGCTGTCCCGTTAGAGAAGGGGTGGCGGAAGCTGTTCACTATGTACTCTCCTCTGCCAGAGCTTGGCTCCAGGGACTGTCCCACTATATGATGGAGCAGAGAAGTCCCATGGAGGCTGAGTTTATGAAGCACCGAAGTTCTGCCGTCCCTTCCAGCTCCTGGCCTGATGTGGCTGCCCAATAGTGGCTGGGCTGGTGACCTCCTACCTATTCTGACATATCCATGGGGACTCAGCCTAGATTTCTCACATCTGTGCTGCAGAAGAAGAGATCAGGATAGTATTCTCTCACTCACTGGAATAACATACAAGCTCAGGGGCATCAGAACAGGTCTGACCACTTTGCATAATACATCTTCCATTGCATGTAGCTGAAGTCCGTACAAAAATAGCCAGACACATCCTACCTAGAAATTTGCTTGCTCAGCGCCACCTGCCCTATGGTCCCAGCTGTTTCCATCACTGCTCCCATGACTCTGGTCTCAAGTCTTATGGATGGGACACTGAGTCCCTGCTTCAAGGCTGAGAGCAGTGATAGCAGCTAAGTCCTCCCCCCCCCCACCCAGGTTCTCACCATCAAGGTCTCTAACACAGAAGACCAGTGGTTTCTCGGTCAGGGTTCTTTGCATGTGGGATTGACAAGCACTGTGCTAGTTAGCATTTCCTTAAGGGAAATAGAGAAAACTGGCCACTCTGAGAAGTCTCCCAAGGATTTTTCCTTTCATTCAGTCAAGTTCCTTGAACTTCTCCACATGTGTGGTTTGGTGGGGCATTGTAAAAGGACAGAGAAAAGTCAAATACGGACTCCTTGTCAATTTCATGAGTGAAGCATGACGAGACCGCAGGAGGGGAAGGGAGGGGCCGAGAGTAGACCCGCCCACATGCAGATGCCACTTATATGTCTAGGTTCAACATCTGGATGCCAGCAGAGAAGAGGACAATATGTGGGAACAAAGTGCATGAGGGGCCAGACATGTAAAGATGGTTTTTCTTGTTGTTCCTTAAAAACCACGGTGTCACGACGGTTTAATCTGGAAATGCAGTCTGAGATGCAACTCCCAGAATGTCTGGATGTCCCTCTGATAAACATCAGTGGGTCACCTTTAGCTCGTCTCTGCTGAGCTGAGTGCGGTATAGAAATAAGTGCCACTGGGGATGGGAGAGAGGTGGGAGAAGTTCTGTGCATCTCTACGTTTTGTGGCTTGATAGGAAAAAATATTGGAAGAGGAAAATTAAAGTCTTTTTAAACTCACTAATCATATATCTAGTGTTTGAGGCCTTGAATGGTTCTAGAAAGTGCAATCCTGAGCAACCGTGCTTCTCGAGTGGGTTCCCTTTCAGTTGAAGGAGTTAAGGAGACACAGGCCCACACTTAGCGTCGTGTTTGAAGCTGGGCTTTTTTCTCCCCAGGGTGGCTTTGCCTTGCCTTTGTGCTTCATCAGTAGTGATGAGAATTATTTTCCTTTTCAAGGCTGTGATGGCCAGCGACTTTGCGGTGCCGAGGTTCCGATACCTGGAGAGACTCTTACTCGTCCATGGACACTGGTGCTACTCCAGACTGGCCAACATGGTGCTATATTTCTTCTACAAGAACACAGTAGGTATTTGGCATGGGTCTTTGGAATGTTTCAGTTAAAAGGCTTACAGTAGCTACTTTTGCTGTGTACCAATGACTACGGACTCACAGTCGAGAAAGAAAGATATAGAAGGCTTCTGTGACAACCCTACCCCCATTCTCACCCCAAAAGGCTTGTAGGGTGGAATCCTGCATAAGGTCAACAGACCACAGAGTCTCGTGTCTACCCCATCCTTTTGGGTTTGCATGAATGTCCTGTGATCATAACCTGGCCTTGTACCCTATAATATCTGAAAAATAACTCAAGGGAAATGAAAATAGCTGCATCTTTGTGGATGAAAGGTCTGATAACAACAGGCAACACAAGAAAGTTCATATATGACTTTGTAAAGTAGCACAATGACAAGGCCTGCAGATGGCAAGGGATCAAGTTGATATTTGCTAAAACTGTGTTGCTATCTGACATCTGATTCTGTTATTTAGTTTTCAACCTGTATCCTTGTGTTTCTTAGGAGCGTTCCACTAGTGTGTCCACAGTCGGACACTGATTTCTCTGCTGTAGGCAAGGAACGCTAAAGGAGAAGAATGTTCAGTGGCCTTGTGATCAGAAAATCACTTGATCTTGCTATATAGTTCAGATATCGAATGATGTCTATCAGAGACATGCTCAGACCAGCCCTTGTACAAATCCCCAAGCGAGGCCTTGAACCTGGTTTTAAAAAAGAAGGGAGGGGCTTCCATACTTTCCTGGGCTCAGGGAAGATACACACTCTTCTTGCTGAGTTTAATTAGTAGCTCCATTTAAGTGAAGATGCCTAGGCCAGATGCGCTCTGAACATCTGTATCTCTTCAGGGGCTTTGAATACAGAGCCGGCCCTTCCTGATCTCTCCCACATGGGCCTCATGTTTAGTCTTAGTACTTTTAATACTCCATGGGTCTGCAGAATGGCCCACAGGGTCATCACAGAACACTGACTCATTTCTAAGATTTCTAGACTCTCTCCTGAGGGGCCACTGGTTTGGGCTCTGCCTCTGGCAGCTTGAGGCTGAGGGAACTGACAAGGAGACAAACTAGCCTCCTGGGATAAATAAAATGACCTTCTGAGCTTGTTCCATAAATCTTAGTGCAACTCCGGTGTCAGGAATATCCTGTGCTCTACTGGAAAAGAATAAAATAAATTCAACTTTCTTCAATCCTTATGAAACCGTCATGCTAACTCTAAGTTGATGTCAGTCCAGCTCTTTCTTTTGTTCTTCATGTCCTTCTGGAGGCTGACACATCCCTTCCCATTCCTAACCTCTCCCACCGCCTTGCTTGCCTGATTTCTATAATGTCTCCTGGCAAACGAATACAGATGTTCTCAACCAATCAGGACGTGGCTAATTGAGCAGATTTGGAAATCAATTCCCATTGAGTTCCACCTGGGACCACATCCAAAACCATTGTTCCGTTTCTGCCCTTGGGAGGTCGTTCTCCTTTCTTTATGACCCAGTATTGAGTTGCCAAAATGGTGAGGCCTCAGATATCCAGAACCTAGAGGGTCCCAGCTTCCCTCCCCAGGAGTGATTGACCCCTTTGGAGTAGGCTGGACTGGAATGCAGCCTCATTTGCTTCGGTCCTTCATAGTAGTGTCTTCAGCGTAGTTGCTCCTCAACTCAGAGTAGGGTTACATGGTCTTGTAAAGGCCCATCACAGGTTGAAAGTATCACAAGTGAAAAATACATGTAGTACACTTAGGTTAATCACTGTCTTAGCTTCATGCACAGCCCACTGGAGCATGGCTGCCTTGTGACCAGCTAGCTGGGAGCTTCAGCCCAAAGCCGCGGTCCAGCATTCCCTAAGAGAATAAAGCCCAGGCAAAGATCCAAATCGAAATTCAAAGTTTAGCAGAACACATATTGCTTTCACACCATCCTCCTAAGCTTGAAAAAAAAAATCCTTATTGAGGCATCATAAGTTGAGGATCCTGTCTGCTTGACTTCTTTGGGGTACGATTTTTTTTATTCCCCAAAACAGAACTATGAATTAAGCTCACCGATCTCTGTAATTCCCAATTCAAGTCTGTCAAATTGAAGGGTAGTAAGAGCAACATGCTCCAAGCTTCTGAACACTGGAGAGGCTTAAGAGTCTGAAGTGGCAGCCTGAGGTGAGGCTAGCCTCCCCCCTGCCTGCAAGCTAAGCCTGTCCTTGTTAGAGAAAACAGGGAGGGGAAAGAGCTGCCCGCCTGGTTTTCCTCATAGAAGATGCAGGGCTTTGTTAAAAGCATTCGTCCACGTGAGCAGTTCAAGGGTAATCACTCCTCACAGGAGAGTCATTAATTTGAAGAATAAATTGGCCTTTCCAATAAAGAGCAGAGAAGAACAGTTTCTATAGTAACAGAGGTTTGGGAATAAAGCTCTTCGGCACTATGAGGGGAGCTCTCAATTATCTAAGCATTTTCTTCCTGCTCCCTGTGACTCCATTTGCTCTCCGATGACTCAGAAGGCTGAGCCCACGATGGTGGGTGAGCAAGAGTGAGGCGTGGGAGGAAGGCAGGGGAGAAAATCAATGAAAAGCCCGAGTCTGTCAGTGGCTGATGTGGAGGGGGAACATTGCCTATTAGGAAACTTAAGTCATAGATTAAAACAATGCCTGGGGGATTTAGTCATAGCTTCCACCCACACGAACTAGCATTTTTTTCCCTGATCTTTAAAAGCCATTTTCAAGGCAAGAAAACAAAGCTCAGAGAGGTAAAGTCAAAAGCTAGAGGCATAAAGCAACTCATTCAAGAGTCTTAGAGAGCTCCGGAACCCAGACCCGGTCCTCACTGTGTTCAGTGGGACATTCACCCCACTGTACAACATGGCCTTTGGAGACTAGCCCCCAGGACCTTAGGCCAAGATTCATCTGCATTCGGACAAGTCGAATAGTTTCCCCGTGCTATGACCACTTTCTTATCTCCAGCCTCAGTTTTCTGTAAATGTTAAGAACACCTCGAGCTTGGGCCTCAAAGAAGGAAATGAGGACATTAAGCTAGGGAGAGTATGCCTCTGACAATAGCCACCATATTCCAGGGGTCTCATGAAGTCTTTCATTCCCCACACCCTCCCTCCCTGGGTAGCTCCCACTGGTGTGGCCGTAGATGGGGACACTGAGGTAGGGAGGATGCTATGATCTATGCCAAATTACCATAAGTGTGAAAATACATTGTGTGCTTGTCAGTTTTGTGTCCCTCTGGGGAAATGACTGAAATAAATCTGTTATAAGGGGAAAGTTTTTGTTTGGAGTTTGGTTTTTGGTTGGGTTTTTTGGTGCATGGTGTTGGGTGTTTCACCCATAGACACCTTGGCCCTGTTTCCTTTGGGTCTACGTTGAGGCAGCTCACAATGGTTGGAAAAAAGCTGCTTGCCTCATGGCTCTCAGAGAGGCAAAGAGACTTGGGTTACCAATGTTCTGCTTAAGGAAATGCCTTCACTGACCTCCTGTCCTCTGACTGGCTGCCACCTCTTCCAGCTTCCACTGCTTCCCAATAGCTCCATAAGCTGGGAACTAAGCTTTAACTCGGGGGCCTCTGGGAGACATTCACAGTCTAAACCTCAGGTTTGCATCAGGCCTTGGACTGCCATACTCCCTAGGGAAACGCGCTCCAGCTGCTGGTACTCTCAGCTGGTGGAAGGGCAAAGACGTCCTAGCTAACTCCCAGCCCTGCAGAGCGGGTGGTTGAAGCTTTCTGCTGCTCCTTTCTCTTGTACTCATGTGTGTCTTCCTCTTTGGAAGTTGTTGAATGATTGTCCACTGTTTCTTTTCAAAGGTAAGGTGGAGATGGGAGGACCATCAATTCAAGGTTATCCTGGGCTACATAGTTAAACCTCATCTCCCAACTCCTCTTTCCCAAAGAAAAGAAAGAGAGAAAGAAAGAAAGAAAGAAAGAAAGAAAGAAAGAAAGAAAGAAAGAAAGAAAGAAA